>VDFB02142520.1:0-28471 GCA_007258455.2 Sequoia sempervirens | reverse complement strand
GGAGCACCCCTGCTATTTTTAGCAGTATGGTTTGGTCATGTGCAAAGTCAATCACTTATTCTCCAGCTTCAGACGGTTCATTAATCGGACGTAAATTGAGAAAGATATTAATATTTTAATTGTCAAATTAAAATATTAATTATTGAAGCTTATAATATAAAGTTATAATATTATTTAATATTATAACTTAAGTGATTTCTTGAAGGGTTCGACCAACATCGAAGGGGGCCACTTTTTAATTATAATTTATAATTAAAAGTGCGTTCGAGACTTTGGAAATATTAAAAGATAAAAATTCAATTTTATTTAAATGATGCCTTTTTGAGAAAAGTCGACCCTCTTGAGAAATTATAAAAGGGCATCAAAGGCATTCAAATTCATTATGTTTTGAGAATATTAAATTGTGTCTTTGGAGTTCATGCTTGGAGAGGAAACCAATTAGGGTTTTCTGCCATTTCCGCATTGGAGATGAAAACTCTTCAGTGTTAGTGCAATTTTGAGGCTGTGCAATACCAGCTGATATTATTGCTTGAGAGGGCTTCATTCAAGAGTCCATTTGGAGCTTACAGGTGAAAAATCAACATAGGGTTTGAGGTAGTTTAAAGGTATATCTATTGCAGACCTAAGTTATTCATTGGCAGCCATCATCAATCAGGTTTCAAGCTATTTAATGTGTTGCTACAGTACCAGGCTACAGTGCGCATGAACAGTGCGCGTGAACAGTGATTCGCTACAGTGGCATGTCTAAAATCTGAACGTGGGCTTTGTTAGAGGACTTTGGAAGAGTGTCTGAGATGAATGAGGCTGGATGTACCAATTCTCAAGGGAATCGATTGCAAAGGAGGTGTCTATAGCTGTTGTTCGAGCATTCCGGGAACTCTTGTAACTGCTGCAACCACTTCCAGATTTGGGTCGACATTATACCAGGTCTAAGTCTATATTAAATTGCATCTTTCAACCTTCCCTACACTCATAATTTATTAATGTTGAGGACTGTTACTGCTGGTAATCAAGAAACCAGTGTTATATGGACTGCTGTGTGTAATCAGAATTTGTTACCCTTATAAGACAATCATAGAGTCTGAAATAAGTATGTAATAAGATGATACCAGTGTCAATACTGCCCAGAATTAAGCATGGTGGACTGTCAAACAATGTGAAGCATCCCTGTTAGTCTTATACACTTTCCCTTGAATATTTTTATAGCTGACACAAATGTTTGAGTTGTTACAGTCCTGTTAGGATGTTTTTGAGCAGCCTGTGTGGTGAAATCAGTCCTGTATTGTAATCAGAAAGTATATCCAAATCTGCTGTTTCAATTCTCTTGTAATGGCTGTGTAATGGCTATGCTAGTGTAATGTGCCTAGAGCAGAGATCTTAGCATTTAAATGCTGTTACAGATCCTAGACAACAAGTACAATATTTAAATATACTTTTGTTCATTGGAAAGAAAGTAATCCGTTGGTGTTTAGAAATTTCTCTTCTTGATGATTACTTTCATTGAATGTTACCAAGTTCATGCATAATGTTTATCATTTTATGATCAAGCGAAATATATCTAGTGCAAAATCGGAAAATTACATATCACACCAGGGGTGGTATCTTACATTCATACATCCAATCATGAAAAGTGGATGATTCCGGCAAGCCTTTCACTCTGCTTAAAAATGTGATCATATCTTTGACGTCATCTTTGAAATCACTTCGTAGGAGTCCTTTCGGCCATCTGGAAACAAATGATCTAGGCTTCTTTAACCATTGAGTATTTATTAGGTGTTTAGCTTTATTGGGATCAGCGTCAAAAACCTCTTGTGCTTTTTGTATAGAAATATCAATGTATTTCTCCATATGAGGAACCTTAAAAACAATGTCAAAGAAATCAGGGTCGAGTCTCAGAATCTCGTGCCCGGAAGAATCGATCACACTTCTACTTTCTCTGATGTAGTGAGACGTCACCTGAAGAACAAACTCTGTATTATGTGCAGCTATAGGGAACATTGCCACCAAATGAAGGTTACTGTGTACGATTGCTCTCATTGGATCAGGAAGAGGCTTCGTCTCTGTTTGCTTTGCAAAATCAACCAAGTCCTGATGACCAACCTCCGTGTCTTTTATCTCTTCCACCTTGGAGAACACTACGGTCGGCGGATAGACACCTTGATATTTGTACTTCATTTTGCCTTTTGCTTTCGAAGAAGATGGAGGTTTACTGGCAGTCATCAGAAACAACTGGAACTTTGATCACTCTGACTTGAAGATCTTTGAAAAGAGACTGCAAGGTGTTGAGCCAGAACAAACATTAGTCGTTAGGTAGCATGGGAATGCGCGAAACGAGCAACGATGATGGGAAAGCGTGGAGCGGATGACAAGGCATGCAAAACGATGCACAAAACGAAAGGAACAAGGTTCGGGAGTGAAATGGACAGAAATGAAGCTCATCTGAAAAAGATTGTAAAAAGTGTAAGGGCGCTAAAATTCAGTGCCCTTACATTTTTGGAAATTTCAGTTTTGATGCAGGGGCGCTAAATTTTAGCGCTCCTGCACTTTTCAGAGTTAGATTTTATTGACATGTTCAACATGTCAAGGCGCTAAATTTTAGCGCTTCTGCATCTTTGGCATATTTTGGTAAAACAAATGTAGAGGCGCATGAAAATGGCGCTCGGGGTTGGCAAAGTGTTATTTTCTTGTAACATGGAATGCTTTGAAAACAAAATTTGTTTTCCTTTGGATAGAGCTGCAAAAATTCGTTTTATTGCCATCACAAACATCGCAAATGTGGATGAGAGCCAAGGATAACGACCTTAAAAAACAAGAGTTTCCTCAATGTGATGTGCTAAGACATGATTGCAAGGCGACAAAGAAGGAAGTCAACACAAAAAACGTTGGAGAGAAGTGCATAAAAAGAATGACGCGCAAAGAAGAGATTGCAAATGAAACGTTAGGAAGAAGAAAGAAAAATGCGTTTTCAAAACAAAACGTGAGGGTTCCATCGCGTGAGGGCAAATGGAAAAATGCGAATGGAGAGGAAGAATATGCGTGTGGGGATGAAAAACGTTTGAAGAGAACGAAGGTAAGATAAAAAACGCATATGAAAATCTCCAGATATGTACAAAAACGAAAAAAGAATAAAGAGAAAGCAGGGATAACGACTTACCAAGATAAAACGCAAGGATTGTTGGAGAAGAATGTTGAAATTCTAAAAAACGTATTTGCAGTTTGAAGAGAACTCACCCAGCATGAAGAGAGGAAGAACAAAAATCATAAACAATGAAAGTGGCTAACTAAAACACCTTTAAGTGAAAGAGAAAATTGAAAACCTAACTCAAGTCGAGCAATAAATTTAGGCATGAAAAGTGCAACGATTGACAAAAAATGCGAAAATCATGAAGAAACGCGCCAGAGCCAAAAAAGTTTAAGTGTCAGGAAAAAGTGTAATAGCGCTAAAATTCAGTGCTATTACATTTTGGAAATTTCACTTTCATGCAAGGGCGCTAAATTTTAGCGCCCCTACACTTTTCATACTTAGCCAAATTTTGGCTTGAAAGCATGAGCGCACTTTTTCAGTGCAACTACATTTTTCACAATTCGATAAGTATGAACAGTGAGACTTCGCGAAGGGGCTCGTTTCGAAGGTCTTCGCGAGGCGAACATGGGGGAATGCTCGAATTGACTATTCGAGGCTTTGGAACGCATTTTGAGGTGGCTTAAAAATCACTTCGTTATGCGTACATGAACTTCACGAATCCTAGGAAACGGACAAGTTTCGTAGGGGGGTTATCCGTGGAACGAGCGCTACTAGATTCCGTGATAACAAATTGCCTGAAGGATGTTGATTGTGACTAGATGTTTCTGTGTGAACCTCGCATTTCACCCTACTTTTTAGGAAACCCTAATTCCTCTGCATGGACATGCTAAAAATAGTAAGTGCTTGATTTTCGAACCTCTGCAACTCCAATTGACCTGAAATTTTCTCCATAGGATCCTCGTCACTTGCTTGACTTGCTCACACTGGTATCTCACGCTGACCTGCTATTTATAGCCCTGTTTCAAAAGTGACTTACTATAAATAGTAAGTGCTCAGATCGCCTTTAAATTTTACCAGTGGACTCCTTGAAAGATACTGATCCTAATGGGATACACCTGTTTTTTGAGATTCTGGTGTTTGACCCCCCATTTTGGGACCTGAAGCTGGAAACCCTAATCTGACTTGCATGTCGCTCAAAAGATCTTCGTTTGACCTCATTTCTGTTGCATGTCACTGTGTTCGCAATTCTGAAGTGTTGGGCAACTATCGGAGTGATCCTGCTAAAAATAGTAAGTGTTTGAAAAAGTGACCAATCAGCCGTCGAATGAGTTTGCATGTCACACAACCCGAGAGATCTCAAAAAACCTAGAAAAACCCAGAAAAATGATCAACATGCAAGCACTGGCTAAAAATAGTAAGTCCCAGAAAAGTGATCAAATCTGCTTGCATGTTACCTCGTTGCGAAGCTCTCGGAAAACCTAGAAAGATTATGCAGACATGTGCTAAGAAATCTTGCATGCAGACCCTAAAAATAGCCTCTTAAGCCCGAATCATTGAAAGTTATCATCTCGTTTTGCATGTTATATTGTTGCGAAGGTCTCGAAAAACCTAGAAAGATTATGCTAACATGCATCTAAAAGTCCAATATGCAAACCCTAAAAATGACCCTAGAAGGCAAAACTACTAAAAATAGTAAGTTGTCCTTTTCAGCTCAAATTTTGCAAGCAGGTAGCTCACAGTGTTCTAAGTGCAGTGCAGTCGTCAAAATTTGAAAATCCCAAGAAAATAGGGCCCAAATTGGCACTTACTAAAAATAGCAAGTTGTCAGAATTCAGTGAAAATTCAATTGGAGCCTGCTCAAAGCATCTTAACAGCAGTGCTAAGCTCAGAATTTGATTAGCCAACTCAATTTGACCTTAAAGTAGCCTGAAGAATGTAAACCTTAATTCATCATAAAGTCCTCTAGACTTAGCCAAAATTCAAATCTAGGTCAAATGGTAAGTACATCACCAGACAAAAAGAACCGACAGAGAGAGAGAGAGAGACAGACCCAAAACCAAAGCCAAAAGACAGGAACGGAGAAAAAATTAGGGGGTCCCCATTTTGAATGGGGTGATATGTGAAAAGGTCACAATAGGACCTTGTATTGTATTATTGAGCAGTGAATAGTGGTATAACTCAGTGCATGACTGAACTAAGTGATTGTAAGCAATTTGGTTAATATTACACATGATAACATCCAACTAGTACGAGACAATTCAATCTATTGACCTTTTTTGTATAAAAAAGCTTGATGATCTAACATAATGTCATTATGTATAACCCATTGCAATCAATAAAGCAGCACCATAGTTGATTGTACTTCATAGGAGCTAGCCTCATTGGCTTTACCCACTTTTTGTTAGTTTATAGCTTGACATTTGTAGTTTGTAGTGTGTGATTGGTTTTGAGGGTTCAAATTTTAAGTTCAAACTATTTAGTAATGCGCTATGTAGTGTGCACTGTAATCGGCAATCTCAAAATCAATGAGGAAAATCCATGTTTCAATATTCATGGTATGCACTCTCATTTACTTTCACTCGCACTCTCTATGCAATTAGAATGGCTTTAAATGTTAAAAACAGCAGTTATTTTTCTTTTTCTTTTTTATTTATCTAAATTTTTTTGGTGGTTTCCAATATTTTCACAATTTTTTTCCAATAATAATATTTTGCTGATTCATCCATGTTATCTTGTTGGTTCAGGTATAATCCATTTCGGCTCTAGATACTGTTCCAATGCAGGCAGCGATGCAGCTAGGGTTCGGGATTTGGCTTGTAGGTTCATCCCAAATGAACCTAGGAGAACCGACAAAGAATTTTGATTTATTTCTGAATACCTTCACATTTTTTCCTAATTACCTTCGCATTACTTGTGTTCATCAACCTAAAAGAAATCTATTCAATTGACACAAGTGGGAAGGGGGTCAATGTGAGATATCAAACCAACTCCCATGCTACTACTTAGCCCCTACTCACTCTGTAATACTTCATACAACCCTATTTCTCCAACAGGTGTTTAGATTGTCATTTATTGGAGTTATAGGTTACCTTACTATTGGTGGAAATTTGATCTTAGTTATACTCTTCAAAGTATTCCCTTTTATTATTGTAATGTCCCTTTTTTTATCCATTCCAACATTCTTGGAAAGTTCCAAGATTCTTGGAGGACACCAACTTATTCAGAAAAGAATTCTAACAATGGCAATGAGTTCAAGAGACCAAGAGGAGTCCAATGGTTCTCTCTAGATGTAATTTCGACATTCTAGGAGCATTCCACAATTCTTGGAGATTTCTGACATCCTTGGAGGTTCCAACTTTTCCAAGACCTGGGGATATATGGATAAAAGTAATTAAATAAATAATTTAAGTTGTCCAAAATTGATTTTTATCTTTAAAAAGCAACTTACATTTAATTATTTATTTATTTTAAAGAAGAGTGGTCTATGTCATAAAGTGTTTTTAAAAGACGGCCAACAAGTGTTAGACTAGGCATGGGGTACAAGTGACTTAAAAGGTTATTATTTAAAAGTGACATTGAAATAGAGAATTAAGAGTGATATTTAATTTAAAGTTCTCAAAAAGTCACTTTATTTTATTATTGAGGGGAAAAGTGAATTTTTAAAAGGAAATTATTTGGTTGCCCAAAAGTGTCTATTTAAGAGGGAGTTGTGTAGAGAAGGGTTAGATTGAATATTGCATTTGCTATTTCCTCTAAGTGAGAACATGAGTTGTTCTCATATTTCTTGAGGACAAAAACCCTTTTGGAATATCAATTTTGAGGACAAAAACCCTCCTAACTGAATTAAGTGATTTCATCCAGAAATCAATTGTGCTGAAAATATTGGGTTTTGGGGACGAAAACCCTCAACATCCATTGGAGCAATTTCATACAGAGATTGCCTTGGTGCTGAAAGGGAAGACATTCTAGTTTGTGCTGCAAGGTTAAGTTACTTCTTTCAGTTGTGTTTCAATGGAGATTTTTAATGTGTTTTGACATGTTTTTGGCATGCAAGGATTTATGATACAGATTTAAGAAGTTTGTGAGCTTGTGAAGTGATTGAAGGAGGTTTTTTCTTGAAACCAAGAAAAAATAACGTGAACTTTGGTGATTACTAAAAAAAATTATGGCAGTTGCACCTGTTGTACCAGTTGTACCAGCAACATTAATATTGTATTTCAGACCTACAATTAATATGAGTACTATCCCTATCTAATATACATTGGTTTTCATGTGTTTGGGTTTAGTTTATGATAGTTTTTGAGCAAGTATGGATACTCATACTTGTTGGGGAGTTGGGGTTTAATGTTTGCAGTCAATTATGTGGATTTTGGCTCTATTGTACCAGAAGCAATAAGTTCAGTTTCAGACTTACAAGGTGACTGGCTTCTCATTCAGTTTGATGTCCATTGTGTTCATAGCTCATGGTGCGTTGGGTTCAGTTTTGGTGTGTTTTGGAGTGACTTTGATGCAGTTTACCAACTGATACGTGTTGGGTGTGGTTATGAATTTCTGAGTGATTACCTTGTTGTTTTGACATGTTTACCTGTGATTTTCAGTGTTGCAGCAGTCACAGTTATATGTAAGATCAGTTTGGTTGTGTTGGTATGCATCCAAGTAGTGTTTGCAGCTGTGTGGGTGGTGTTTAAGTGAGTTATCAGCAATGTATCAGTCTGATTTAATCATTTAATAGTGTATCAGCAGTAATCAGAGTGATCAGTCTTGCATCAGCACCTTACATCATCTATATGAGGTATTCTCCAGTTGGATAAATGATTATATTGATTTGTCAATGTTATTTGGCCTCATTTTGATATTGCAGCAGTCTGATTTTATAATCTGAACTGTATATCAGATTAGTAACAGCAGTATATCTTATGTCATTGTTATTTATAATGCATTTCATGTAAAGTTTGTAAACCCCAAATGATAGTACCGTTGGGGGCTATCTTTTGTATGCATTTCATATTGTATAACTAGATAGTTTACCGCCAGTGGTTTCTTACACTTAATGAATTTGCTAGCCCCACTAAATAAGTGGAAGTATTGTATTTGCTCACCCCACTGAATAAGTGGAAGTTTCATAATTGCACTCCACTGAATAAGCGAGAAGCACTTGTGCTTTGTAATTGCACTCTGCTAAATAAGCGTGAAGTGCTTGTGCTTATTGTACTGTACACACTCCGCTGAATAAGTGTAGAGGTATTCTTTCCTTTCAGTTCTTGCATAGCACTCCACTAAAGAGAGATTGGCCGACTTGCCACCTAGTGTACTTAGTTTCAAGTTGTGGCTTTCTAGTTAATTGTGTGATCCTAAACACTGTATGCTCTCATGACGTCCATCTTGGGAATTGGGTGATCAAAAAGTGGAGAGGACATTGCATTGTATATCATTTTCAGTTGGAAAATTTTCAAAAAATTAGCGGTGTTTATTACAATTATTGTATTACAACCCCATGGACATGATATTATGAATGTTACTTAAGCTTAACAAGATGAGTATTTTCTATCTAGTTTATTTGTGGGATTCTAAATGTTATCTTTCAAATTTAGGAAGTGTCATTATAGCTAAATATGATTGCATTTATTGCCATTTTCTACACTAGAGTTACTTGTTTGGATTTTAAATGTACATGAATGTTGTACATGTAGAGTTTTTTGAGATGACCTTATACATTGCAGTACTAGAGTCTAGCAATATATAAACATAAATTCACCCGTGATGAAATTATCCATTACCATTTGATGTAGGAATATACTTTAATGAACATGGTAATATATATGTCATGCCGCCAAAATTGCAACACTAAAAAACCAAGCATTGAAATACAAATAAATTAAAAAAAAAATAACAATATAAATATTAAAAATATAAATATAAGTATTAACAATTTAAATATTATTATACTTACAATCATACTATATATTCAATTTATAGTTCATATTGAAAAGGAATACAATTATAATGGTGATTAAGAGTCCCACAAAGGGTAGTGATCAGATTTAGAACAGCAGCGCTAGACTTTAAAAAAGGCTGACCATACTCTATTAATCACCCAAGTCAAAGTGCCTATTTAAATACAGCAATTTCTATAAAAAGAGGAGAAAAGCAAGATTAAGGGCTGCATTAGAGAAATAACTTAAGATAAAAAGCAGTGATTGTTTCTCCTCGAGTAATAATGATGAGTGCTAGGATGTATCACTAACGCAATAGGCTACAAGAAACTACTTGTTGACGGGTGTTTTATGACCACACCAACATAGAATAAAGTTTCCAACGGTCACTCTATCCTCTATTGATCAAAATCTCTTGCATGCTAAGATTGCAAAAGATCATGCATTCAACTCCAAGGTTCCTTCATGCAATGGACGTAGACTCAGTTGGCTTAATGTGATTTGTTGGTATTTCAAGGGGACTTACACAATTGTTCACTCAAAGAGAAAGGGGTTTTCAAAATTTGGAAGATTTATCAATGAAGCCCGAGTTTCTTAAACTAACCAGAAAATGCCGAATTTGAATGGCTGCAAGGATTAAAATGCTATAATCTACTCTAAGCGCAGGGTGTGGCAATCAATTCTCATAGACTTCAACCAAACTTTGCTTTGCCTCACCTTGGATAGCTTCCACAAAACTGGTGCAATCTTCAAAGGGGGAACTAGTGATATTCAAATTACAATTTAACATGAAGACACCATCACAACGACGCATACCAACATGTAAATCATAACCGAAGTTAGGTCCAAACAATTCCAATTGACCACACAAGGTGAACCCACCATCAATGAGCTTGCTAGTGGTATGGATTAGCGAAGCTTGCTCAAATTAGCCACCACATTCCACAACTATCTACTTACATGAAATAAAATCTATTTTACTCTATCCAAGTTCTACTTTAAGATTCTATGTGAATTAGAAGGATGAGGAAATCTTGCTAGCTGCCCACAACAAAAGATGGAATCACAAGCAATGACAACCCTTTTTATTATGGTAGTGTTCACAACAATCTCTTACAAAGTATTCAATTGAAAACTTTCCTTCCTCTTCCTATCAATCTATGCTATGCTATCAATCTATGCTCTCTATTCCTCTATGCTATCAACTCCTATATGCACAAATGAGGGGGGACACCCCTTTTATAACTGGCCCAATCCAACGGATGGCTCAGATTCAATTACAATGAACGGCTCAAATCGAGCCACATAAGCCCTAGTCAAGATTTTCCTATAAACTGCCAGAAAGTGGAGTGGGGTAATAAATGAGCACATAATGCCCACTCTCTCCGTTTGACCACTATGAGCATTTAATGCCCAATATCTTCTAGAAGATCCTCATCCAAAAATGTGTTCCCATTGTCCTTCTCTTTGACTGCAAATTCAATGAATCTAGCCAACACTACCTCAACCTCCTGAACTGATGTAACAACCTATCCAATCTACAATTTAAAAATTTCAACTGTCAACTAACTTTCAGCTGAACTGCAACTAACTTGTTTTCGAAACTAAGGTTTCCAAATTGTTTCCAACTAATTCAAACATGCAACTATCTTTTGAATTTTCAGTTTCAACTGGCATGTAACATCTAACTATTTTCCACCAGCTGTTCACGGCAGATCAATAACTAAATAACTGTCCAACTAGGGTTTTCCAAAATAAAGGTAACGAACTAAAAAGAGAATAACAGCTAGGGCATCATTAACTAACTCGCATCTTTCACCTACTCATAAAACTAGGGCTTCATTTGCAGCTAGACGGAAAAGAAAATTCAATTATGATGTCGTTACATCATACAATTCATCAACTAACTTTTAATTTCATTTTCAGCTGAAAAGAAAACTATTAACTGTAAACATATAACAGGAAATTGCAGAAGGATAATAATTACTTTTCTTTGCTTCCAGAAGATAATGAAAAATTACTACAGCTATGAAACAAATATAACAGCTGAATGAATCAAGTAATTATCTGACTAATTAACTACAGAATCTTACAATGTACATTAACATAAAAGAATAACATTCATGGCATAAATGAAAATAAACTTTAATTAGCATTGCATGTACCTGGATTTACGAGTGAGGAAGAAATACATTTGATATCATCTTCATACTGTTATACTGGAGGGAAAGAGAATTATCATCAGGGGCTTTACCGCCCAACCAAGACCTACCGGTCTCTTGAGTTTCTTCAACTAAAGAGCCTGCCCTTCATGAGGGTAATCAACATGGATCAAATTATCATCATGCCTCTGAGCCTAGTGTCAAGGACCTATACCTCCTGATCGACCTAACTAAGGGTACCTCCCAACTAGAAAGGCCTCTCTGATCAGTGGTATATCTAGTACTTGATAGCTGACAGATGTTGAATCTAGCATCATACCTTGGCCAAGGATTTTTAACATAATTGGCACTCTTGTGCCGATATCTCTGGCACTCCTGTGCCATCAGCACTCTCACCTTGCTCGACATGATAATACTTAGATCAAGGTTAGATTTTACACTAGCAAGTTTGATTATCATTTTTTATTAGTTTGAGGTTATAACTCTTAACCATAGGGTTAAATATTGCATTGTCGTATATTCAATTCTTTCTTCTTAAATCAAGGTTCAACATTACATCGAGCATAATAAGAGAATCTTGGCCCATTGCCAAAACATTTCATTAAAGACATTCGGTTAACTTAACTCTTTAAGGAAAGAGAGAAGACTTGACCTTTAAGAAGGTTTCATCAAGTTAATGGTCTCAAAATGAAAAGGAGAGACATGGTTTAATTTTAGAAATTCAATATAGAGAGGAAGAAAGCCATGGCTAGATCATTCGCTGCTAAGACCCAGAGAGAAGATGAATTTCACGAACTCTAGTTCAATTCAGTTTGATGACTAAAGAGGGACCCCGAAGCAGGGCAACAAATACTCAAGATTAAACAAGAGAGTTCTTCCATCGAGCATGATTTGGAGAAAATAAGCAAGAATCAATCCTGAGATTCATCAAGACTTTTTGTACTCCAATTTACTTCTCTTGAAATGACCAACAATCTAGTCATATTCATAAATGAAACAACGTCAGAGAATGATACACTAATCTTGCAACATAAGTTTCCATTCAGGTAAAGTTATTTCAGAATTTTCAAAGATGAGAAAGGGTTATATCTTAACCACAAAGTTTATACTTCTAAGAAGAGACAAAATCGTCACTAAGGAATTTTAATATTAAGATTTTATACAATTCTGAAAGGACTCGATCAAGGCAGAGAGGATAAATGCACACGAGGTTTCAAGATGATTTGATCTACTTATAGTTCCAGATGACAGAGCATTTCGGACTCAAATCCAAGGCTTCTCAAAAAGAAACAACAAAGTCAACTACCAGATAAACTCAAAAAAGAAAGATGAAAGACCAGTCCTATTATTCCCTTTAAACAAGAGGTACTGTGATATATCTATATATATATACTTCCAAGGCATAGGTTGGAGAATATGGTGATATTCATTAGCAGCAAAGCATCTACAAATGATACTCTTCTCCCATGCTATACTTAGATAGTTAGGTTAGAGGATGTGTAACCTCAAATCAACAAATTTTACAGAAAAAGGAAAACTCGGATCACGTCCAAGAGGCAATATTGATAATGAGGGCTCAAGGAAGCAAACAAGTCGTCTTGAATATGATGGTTGATGGATTATATCACAGACGAATCTAAGAATGGGTTCAAAAAGTTTTTAAAAAATGCTTCATAGCATGATAAATTCCAAAAATTTCCAATCATTAAAGTCCCTCTTAATTTGAGATTTACCAAATTCCAACTGATGAGATTTTAAATGAATTACAAGATAAATTTGCAGTTGATTTCCAAACAACCATGCAAAAATGGCAAACCCGATATATCTTAACGCGCCTGAGTGGTGATTGGAATTTCGATGAAGTTCCGCTCCAGAGTACTCTCAATGAATGGCACCCGAGACTTAATCTCCACCACGACTTCCTCCTATGCCCGTCATAGAGGAACCAGATAACCGCTTCCAAACTCATCTTCCAAAAGAGATCAAAGAAATATTATTATGGGAAACCCGACAATGATTGAGGTACAAATATGATTCCAACCAGATGAAGTGAGACAAAGCAGAAGAATGAGATTTTTCCGGTGAACAAAGGCGATTGCAGAATTATCGAACTCGAGTAAGGAATGTGAGAGTAGAGAGAGAGATTCCCAGACATGAGCATAGTGAGTGGCATTCACAGAAAGAAAATGAACTAAATTGAATGGCAACAAAGGATTAAAATGAAGTTCCCCAGAATTACACGAATGACTCCCCGAGATCACAAGAAAGCCTAGAAGTTAAAGAAAAAGAATGGAAATCCATTTTATTTCCCTCTAGATAGCTCAAGTTGCTCATACGGTGACAAGAAACTTTTCATCTGCCCAATCTTGGGCGTTTCCAAAAAAAAGAAGTGATGAGCCACAAAAGTTTACTTCCAAAAACCCCGACGCCAAACCAAATACAATTTTAATTTCAATTTCAATGATAGCCTAGTTTATATCATTCTATTTTTAATTTAAAGTTGAATATTCCCTTGCAAGAAATATATTTACTATAAATTGATTCACTCCACTTTCAAGTGGATATATATTAATCTTTTATTTATAACCATTATTTTAATTTAATATTTGTTACCCATTTGTAATCTCCTTTAAAGATGAATTAATGATTTATACTTTTAAAATTGTCTCCTTGAAAATAATTATATTAAATTATTTAAGGCCAAGTTACGATGTCAATTCATTGTCTTATACTGACTCAAGGTTGACAATACAATTGATCCATTGTTAACCATGTCCTCTCCCTGATGATATTTCCCTTTCTCTCGTGGCATCAACAAATCCTGCATCCACTGACAAGGATTATGGTTAGAACGTTCCCATCATTTATATAAATATGCCTTTAAATTTAATCTCATGACCTCATTCAACTTCACATGAACAATAAATTCACTGGTAAAATAAGGAGTTTGTTAATATTACAGTTATGATAAAAAGAACAACTATCACATTCTCAATGTCATAGCCACATGAAAGCAGTTATTTGCAACTAACATTGCATTCGAAATACATAACCAACATATAGTCTCAATGCAAGGGATGTGCCAACTGAGATAGGTGGAATATGGTTGAGCTGAAACTCAAGCACCGTGACCGCTTGCCCTTGCCGAGTACATGATTTTCCCCAAGCAACTAAGGCATCCTGAGTGTTCTAAATGATGTTGGAGAAGATCGAAATATTTTCAAAATCCACTTGCACAAATGGCCTTACATCCGAAAAGAAAGGCTCCAATCTGTTCTTCAGGCCATCTGCAGTCACCTCTTTTGGAGTCAACCTTTTAGAAAACAAGGCTTCAAGCATGTTCAAGACTCCCTCCTGAATATTTCCCATGGCCCTTCTAACTCTAGCTGATTCTGCTCAAGCTGTGTCGAAGAAGCCTCAACCTGTGAATGTTGAAGAATACCAACCGAGGAAGTCATACCTGTCACCCTCCTTAATCACTCCTCCTTTGACCAAAATTTGTACGCGCATATGCATCAAGGTTGCCAAGCAAGGAATAGTCTTATCCTGATAAATGTGGGTTTCGCTCCAAGCTTGATCAACATTATCCATGCACATAAGAATACTGGAGGCCAACTGAAAAGGATAGGCGAGATCATCTATGAACTTCTCTGCCTCTGCGCTAATATGGCCAACCCACTTGTTTGCCTCTTGAGCCATCTTCTTCAAATCTTCCAGGCCACTGACTGATTCCCTCGGAAGCTTAGTTGGAAGATGAACTGCTAGATTTTCCTGTCCACATGGACGGGCTAAGTGTTGCACATAACCGATCAACGTCCTATGTTCTTTCTTCAATCTTTTGTACTTTCCTTCCCTCTGGAGCAACCTATCCTTCAGAGCCTGATAGGAGCTATAACACTCAATTATTTGAGCTCCTGTAGGGCAACCTAACTCCATAGTAGTGACCACATAATTTTCAGGGACAACCTCATCTGGGTCACACTCTTCTCTGGGAATAGCCACATGGAATGTGCGAGAACCAAACTTATCTGTGGATATCTTCAAGAACTTCCTGGCTCTCTTCTTTTCTGGTGGCCCGCTAATTTTGCTGAGGAATTCTTCCATCTCAATTGTCGGGTCGATCTCCTCCTCAGTATCCTTTCTCATTCTTTCCCTGACCCAATCTAGCACTACCTGTTGCGGGTCACAAACAATATGTGGTTGTTCCTCTCTTACTTCCTCTTCATGCACTTCTTTTCTAACAATGTTCTGCTGAGGCTCATCAGTCTCCATCTGTTGAACATTTTCTCCTGAACCTCGAGCCTCCTGCCCTATAGTATTCTCATCTTCTAACACTATCTCAATCATCTACTAGAAGCGGGTGTCTATTGTCATCTCCTCTTCTTCTTCCTACTGATTTTCTCTCGTAGAAGTGTTGACACTTAGACTATCTGTCTCTCTAAGAGGTGACTGGTTTACCTCCTGAAACTCTTGCTCCTCGTTCGATCTATTTCTCTGGCTCCCAAACAATGACACCTCCTGCACACTCGAAGAGCGAGTCTGCGATGGCGTAGGTGATGCTTTCTCTACCCTCTCAGGCACCTGTTGAACTTGCACTTCTCTCCGTGGTTCTGAAGCTTGGGCGACCTATTTTCCTTTCCTAGTTGTTGGCGGCCTCTGGTCACCCATTAAATTATAAGTGAGGGGGATTGTTTTGCTTTTAAGTCTACTCACATGCCTTTCCACCCAATTCCTCGTGAATGTCAAAACCGGTATGCATAATGTGTCTAAGTCTGTAATCTCTGGTTCTAACCAATCCGGTAGTGGGACCACTGTGTTTCTTACTAATTCAAAATCTGGCTGCATTACATTCACGTCCTCATCTGCTTGATTTGGAACTAGAATAATCTCACATTCTCTAATCATCTTCAGGGGTATTCTGGTAAACATTCTTCTTCTAACTTCAGCCTCATCCACTGCATTAGCCCAAAAGTCCTCAATATGTGCCTTGTACCTATACTCCACACCCTGCACCATTCTAATATTGCTGTAAGGATCAAAATCCTACCTGCCAGTGTGGTATGAAAGGTGGAAAAATTGCAGCTCATCTTCAGCTTCTCTGGCTACTTGCAAGGATGGACAAACCTCATTTGAATTCCCCATGGTGATCGGGAAGTCCAACCCTCCTTTCTTCTTCTTTTTCTGAATTCTATCATAGGCAGTGAGCTGCCTAGATACTTCTAACATTACCATTCTATCTGTGGGGTATCTTGGTAATCTATATGGATATGACATAAACCCTTGCAGGCTAATATAAGTGAACTTTGGAAATTGGATAAGCCAATATTCATATTCTTCGATCAACTCCTGAGCCTCTTTAGATATCCTCTATTGAGTCCTCCACTAAAGAGTCCTAGCTATGTGCATGGTGAAGGCGTCGTTCACTCTTTTGCAGTTGGAGGTGTTGCTCAAGTGCAATTGTGGGCAAGCCTCGTAAATTTTGAACTGTGCAAGACCACATCCAATCGGCTCCTTATAGGTTATTCCCCTATACTTAGTCATTTGAGCCAGCATATATATCACATATGAGCTCATGTAGAACGTCTTAGTTCTCCTCAAATTCCTAAACTGCTCATCCAAATTGTCACTTATCATTCTTGCCCAGTCTACACAATCTTTCCCTTCTAGCGCAATCTCGATGTAGTAAAACATCCATGGCTCGAAGATGTATGATTGAGGGCTTCCACTCACTTGGCTGAGCATCATTATCAAATCACAATACTCCTGCTTCACATCATCCAAGATAATTTACTTGTGGAGCCTGGTGCGAGGAGGCCTGGGCTTCTGCATCCAAACAAAATTTATCATTCCAGCACATCTCTCGAAAGAAGAAGCGTACATCCTTTTAGCCCTCTCCCTTGCTCTGTATACCATCCTATCGGAAGTAGGAATTCCAAACACCTCTCCGATGGCTTCAAGCGTGAGATTGGAAAACAATTTTCCATCAGGGGAAAAAATAGTCCTTCACTCTAGCCTGTAGCAGTTGGCGCATTCCATGATCAACTCTGGACACTGGATGGCTGGTGGAAAACCAACAGCTGCATAAAGTCTACTCTTCATAATTTGATGGATCGTGACTAATGGAGGATGACCACCTAGCCCATACATTCGACCTCTGAGTGCTCCAAGGTTGTATGAACCAAGATTCGTATCATTCAACTCTCCCAACTTTGATGCAAACTTGGATTCAAGAAGAAATGTCTTGCTCAACTTTTTTATCACCACCTACCTGGATACATTGGCTTTGCTTGACTCAGCATTGGCAGCCTTGCCTGCAGCTTTGTTGACCCTTACAAATGCTCTTGCGCCAGCTTCAACCATTCTGCAAAATAAAAGATAGGCATTAAAATTTAAACTTAGAAAATAAATCACCTTGGGATAGCTAAAATGTGGAACAAACTTCGAAAATATGGAGCTTCAGCACTAAAATTCTAACTCCAAACCTCAACACTTTTTCTAACAGTATAACTTCTAGCACTTAGAAATTATTTCACCCTTAGCACCTAGCTTGCTGATTTAACTTGCTCACTTTAGCAGCTTCACCTCAACACTTTTCTTCTCACTCCCGGAGCCACAACTTCGTGCTTGTAAATGGTGAGAAGAAATAAAAACTCCGTTGCTTAAATAATCGTGTGAGAGAGTTTATTTTAGCAAGTTCATTAAATTTCCTCTCCCACTACTTGGCAATTTCTAACTTTGGAGAGGTGATGGGCGAGTTGTCATCAAGACGGGTCCCAGTCGTCATAAACTTTTCCTTTGTTGAAGATTCTTTCCTTTACACAAGTTCAAATTTTCCCCCTTATCTACTTGTAACATTTTTTCATTTCAAATATTCATGGGGAAACCATTTGATTTATTTAAAATTTCCCCCTTTAACTCCTTGTAACACTTTGTTATCTCAAACATTCGTGGGGAAAATTACTTAACTCATTTAATATTTCCTCTTCTCATGGGCACATTTCATCTTGAGTGTATTTAGAAACTTTTTCAAGCTTCCTTGTACTTGGCGCACTTGGAGTCTTCAGTGTTAGGCGTACTTGACCATGTCATTTCATGCTTTATGCCTTAGAAAAATTTTACTTATCTTATTCATTGTAGGGCGCATTTCACTCTTCTTACTTTGGGCGCATTTAAGAGGGGCCTTGGAGAATTTCCATGCCTTAGAAAATATTATGTTGTCCATTCCTCATATTACCTCCTTACCTGTGCATTTTGATGGAGTGCTAGGCGCATTTAAGGGTCTAAGGTTGGGCGCATTTTACCTTGTGCATTCCCATGTTTGTGCCTTAGAAATTCTTCTATCTCAACTCACTCTTTGGGCGCACTTTGGGGGGTTTTTCTAGTTACACGCCTTAGACAAATTTTCACTTAGGCACTTGAGTTTGGCACATTTAGGAGCTTGTGCTAGGCACTTATGAGGGGGGGCGGTCTTCATTGTTCTTGCCTTAGAAATATTCATGTTACCCACTCATTCTTCATTGGGCGCATTTGGGAGCTTGATGTTTGAGCGCCTTTGAAGGGGGTGTTTTCATGTTTCTCCCTCAGAAAATTTTCACCTCTTCATCCAGAGCGCATTTGGACCCCTGTTCTCATTGTGTTGGGTGCATCTTGCCCTTGGTGTTCTCATTATTTTTGGCCTTAGAATTTCTCCATCTTGAGGGCACATTTGATCTCATGTGTGTTTGCTACAACTCATTCAAGGGCGCACTTGAATATGTCCTCTCTGGGGCACATTTTAGAGGAGGTCTCTTCATTTTCCATGCCTTTGAAACTTTTCAAGCTTCCTTGTCTCCCTTTTAGGCGTATTTGAATACTTAGTCTATTTTCAACCTGCTCACCCTCGCTTTCTATTTTTAGTAACTTCTAAAGTCCCTATGATTTTCAAACGTCTACAACTCCTCAAGACTTGATATTTGTCCAACGTGGTCCTCATGACTTGACTGACCTATTCACACCTACCTTTTGCGCTCACCTACTATTTTTAGCCTTGTTTTGGAAGTGACTTACTAAAAATAGTAAGTATGCAGAATGCGCTCAAATTTTACCAGTAGATTCCTTGAAGGATTCTAATAGTAGTTGGATACATCAATTTTCAATTTTTCTCGAGTTTTGCCCTTCATTTTAGGCACAAAAGTAGGAAACCCTAATTTCATTGCATGCGCTTCAATTGACTTCCGTTTGATGCCATTTATGCTGCATATCACTCTATTCTGGAGACTAAAGTCCTGGGGCTGTTCTGGTGACATCATACCTGCCAAAAGTGGACCTGCTAAAAATAGAAAGTTCTCGAAATTCGTTCAAATTTTGCATGCAAGTCCTCTAAAAGGGTTTAAACTCAGCGATGTGATCAAAATTTCCAAAACCCTAGGGAAAGGTCCTAAACTGGGGCACCTGCTAAAAATGGTAAGTTCTCAGAATTGGCTCAAATTTTGTAGGTAAGCACTTTAAAGGGTCCTAAATCCAATGCAATAGTCAGTTTTTCAAAGCCCTGAGAAAAAGGTTTCAAATTGAGTACTTACTAAAAATAGTAAGTTGTCAAAATTCAATGAAATTTTAATGAGAACCTGCCTGAAGCCTCCTGATTGCAGTGTTAAGCTCAGATTTCAATTTGCTCACTCAATTTAACCCCAAACTAAGCCTGAAGAATAAAAACCCTAATCTGACAAAACGTACTCCAGACTTACCAAAATTTCAAATTGGGCCAAAAGACGGGTACATCCATGGAAAGATACAAAGAACTAGGAGAGACTACCACAAAACCACCCAAAACCAAAGCCAAAAGACTCGAAAGGGGCAAAAATTAGGGGGGTACCCATTTTGAATGGGGTGATGTGTGAAAAGGTCACAACACTACTGTGCTCTGATACCACTGTAACGACTCCCCCCCAAAATGCTATGCAATTTTTTTTCCTTTCCTTCAATTTTATGATGAAGAGAATTTGTCAAACAGTTACAAGTGCCAGTCAATGAATTTCAATCTGAGTTCAAATTTTACAAGATTTGCTAATTGATTGAGAAAATCACATTTCTATACACTTCCATAAACTCAAATGACATATACACTTTTCATGGAACATTTATCTTGTTATTACATTCTAAGGACTAGATTAAGAAATTACAGTCTGAAAGTGCATAAACCAGATTCTAAAAGTGAACAAATTTAGTTTTTTGACCTCAATTAGCTGATGATTTCCACTCCTCTTTTGCCACTTGGAATTTTTCCAACTCTTATTATTTTGATCAACCTATAGCTCCTTCTAGTTCATACGCCCACCAAGGAAATTGGCACCAATCCAACAATATACTCATTCTGTAGTTTATGCAATTAAAACTTATACCTGCCCAGCATATGATTCCAATGTCCCAACATATTCTCATCTGCTGCTCCTAAGGGTCACGGTAATCTTTCAAATCCACACCCATATATTTAAATTGATTGCTATTTAGTTTAACACTTAATTTCCATGCTGATATCCATGGTTATGTTTCAGATTTAGTGTAATGTCCCCTTCTCAAATGTGATTGTTGCAATTGACCGTTGGCCTATTCTGGAGACCCGTAGGCTACTTGGATGGTGAAATTAGGGTTTCCTAATTTTGAGGAGGTGATTGCTTGAAGTTTGAAAATCGGATTGCGGATTCTTTCTGGGTTTTCAGAGAGCTTCGCGGTGGTATGGTCAGTTTGGCATTTCGGGCAACTTCATGAATTTACTATTTTTAGTAAATTCTATTTTTGGCAGTGGACAGGTTGGGTTCAGTTCAGTTGGTCTTCTTCTTTAGTTGGTTCAGCTGGCATTTCCATTTTGGCCTTTGGGTGCATTTTCCATGGAGATAAGTATTTTCTCATTATAATATTATATTTTAATATTATAACACCCCCCTTGCCTAGCATTATGACTTAATGTTGTTTTTAAAAAGGGGACCTAAAGGGTCAAGGCGTCATTGAGAGATAAATTACATTTTTTTGAAGTCAAATATTGGAGATAAAGGAAATGGACGCCTACTTGAGAAGAGAGGGATTTTTTATAAAGTGAAATATTTTATTAAAAAGAAAAAGGATGCCACTTTTGGAGGGAAGGAGTTGAATTCAAAAATTAGGGTTTGGGCGCCTTTCTTGAAGCTTCTAGAAGGCTCTCTTCATGTCTTTATATTCAGGCCTCAGCTCTTCATTTGGGATCTTTTGTCTACTACACCGTTATGCTATTGAATTGTCTTCATGCACTCGCTTCGAGGAAAGCACACCTCCTAGCAATGGCTCATCTTCTTGCTTGAAAGATAGCAACTAGTTGAGAATTAGCTTGTAATAGGTTTGATTTGCATTTTCAATTTAGCATTGGCATTTTGGAGTTCTAGTTTGCATTTTCTGTTCATTTCAGAGTTGCTGATGTTACATGGCTGTAGGTAGTTTTTATTCATATATCAAAAACAAAAAAAGATATTGTTCTGGGTATTAGTCATATCTTCTTGTCTACTTGGGGCGACCCTACTTGCAAGTTTGTAGAATTTATAATGAAGTTTCTGATTTTTCCAAGCTAAATCGCCCCTACAGGAGGGCCGTACCATTTGGGAAATGTCTTGGGAGTTGTGCAAATTAAATGGGAGCTGTTTGGTGTGGTTTTAAGAGTTCATTTTAGGCGCCTTCATCCTTAGAGCAATCTGCACTTCGTTTCATGCCATTAGAGTGAGATTTGAGCAAGTTATGAGCAATTGAGTGATTGTTATGTTGCAGATTTCTTCTTTTTATGCTGCAGGTCTGATATATCAGAATCAAGAAAGTTGTCCCTTTGGCTGGGATTGAGCATTGGAAGTCACCCTTGGCATTGGGAAGGCATACTGTTCAATTGCAGCAATAAAGAACTTGAAAACTCTAGATTTAAATGAACATTCTGACATATTGTAAGCTGTTAGTAGTACTATCAGCCATTCTTCTTCTATCACTCATTTAATCTATTGTATTTCCCACTGAATAAGTGGAAGAGGCTGGCTTGCCGCCTATTTACTTTCAGTTAAGTAGTTTAGGGACCCTCTGACCATATGCTCGCCATCACACAGCGCCATGCTTGGTTAGGGTTACTTGAGTTTATCATGCATTGATCCTCTGACCATATGCTCGCCCTCACACGGCGCCATTCTTGGTTAGAGTTCCTTTCCAGTTGAGCATCTGCATTAGACCCTCTGACCAATGCTCACACCTTGCCCACATCGGGATCCTGGTGTACATTCTAGTTAGAGTTACTTTCCACATCGTTTTGGTTTTGAGCTAACTTAACGGGTGCGTGTTGAATTGTAATTGCATTGCAAAAAACAAAAAAAAAAAATTGGTCCGGTTCTTTACATTTAGGAGGTGCGACTTGCACCTTACACTAACTTGATGAAAAAATGCTGACAAACTCACACCCAACCGATCATTCAACTAGCATTCTAACCACGTTTCTTAAAGAGGAGAATTGATACTAATGTGGTAATCAACGGGGCCTTCGGATATTATCACACCTGTCCTTACTTCAATGCTCAATGAATGGAATTATTATAGACCGTTCAAACTAATTAATTTTCTTCAACTGCAAGTGCACACCAATAAAGAGTTATGCAGCATTCCAAACTCAATAAATAATTATGCCTAATACCCTATTACCTTGGTGTCTATAGTTTCCTCTATCTTTCATCAAACCATATCTGTATGGTGCCAACAATCAAATTGAGTCACGCCCAGTTAGGAAATACCACACATTAATTCCATCCAACATAATTTATTCAAAAGACACCACAAAGTTAGAGCACCCAGTCATAGGAAGAAACTGGAATTTTCAAATATATCAGCCCTACTATTTCAACCTTATTCTGAGAAATCTGTCTTAATATAAGACTTAACAATTTTCAAGTTTCCTTTAATTAACCTGCAATATATCTCAAATCACTAAACTGGCATTTTAATTCAACTTCTTCTACCAGAAACCTGGTAATTCAGTGTAATGAAGCACCCGAATAGATTTTGATTAAATCTATCTGCCATCAACCAGGGAGAATTTTTCACCACCATAGAAGATGTTCGTCATGAGGGTTTTCATCCTCAAGAAGTTCTTGAAGGAGTTTCCAGCGACACAATTTTGAATTAGAATTCTCACATAGAGAAATGAGCCCCAATAATTTTGTTTTTATATTTACCAAATCCCAACGCCACATTGTGGGAAATAATTTAATTTAATAAAATATTTCCCTTTCCTTTACTTGGGCGCTCACTCCAAAGTATTAAAGTCACTTAGTTTTTTTATAAAAATTAAACACTTAAGTATAATAAAGTCAAAACATTATAACTCAAGCATTTATTTTAATAAATCACCTACTTCACTAAAGGCCTCACCAAACACTGAATCCTGAAACTGAGCAACTGTATAAACGTAATGCCAATAAACAAAGTTGATGCCCAACACAATGACTTTCTAAAAATAGTAATAATCTCCAAGAACTGTGGAGTTCCCTGAACCATCTGATTAGCCTACGAGAATCCTATGGATAGTCTAATAATCAACAATTGGCTAGGCTCACAAGGAAGACATTAGAAATGGAAAGATGGTATTGTTGTGTAAGAATGTAATGGAAGAAAATATCTTGTATTATAATCAATGTTGAAACATTAAAAGGAAACAGTTCTCGATAAAAGTTTTACTTATTATACCTTGCACTTCCTTCTCTTATTTTATGCTTCATGAAAAGTTAGACAAAATTATGATTACTTTACTAAGCTACTAGGATAGGTAAATGAAATGAGTTGTATATCTCATCTTGTAGTCTTTTCGCATGCTTTAATTAATTGATTACTTGAGGGCTATACTTCACTTTCCTGATCCTCATCTTATTCTCACAAGACTTAGTTACAATAAGGGTAATGCTCTTCTAGGTACCACACTCGTTGGCACCTTCTCTCTTGATAGCATTTCCTTCTACAGTGTTGTGCATGCCACATGGGGATGTGTGCCACCCATCCTTCACATTTATCCTACCACTCTTCTATCATGATAGTTCACCAACACATACCCTCCATGCATTGTCACTACCAAGTGGTGTCAAGTGTGGTGATGACAATTGTTGTGAAAAGAAAATCATTATTTGTGCTTGCTGGTTTTTGTCCATGGTAAGTTGTGGGCATTACAGTTGTTGAGACTAAAGTGAAACATCTATGTATTGCAACAAACACCTTCCAATTCCATTCATGCACTGCAAAGGCACCCTTTCATAATAGCAGCATCAGCTCACAATGTTCAAATCTCTTCACTATTGCTTCCATCAAAAATATTTTTCTTTCCTACCTTAAACTATCATTGTATCTCTAGAGCTTGTGTCTTCATCGCAAATGCTGCAAACAAAAGTTTCATACTAATTTTGAACCTTCAACTCAAAATTCATTGTTACATCACTGGATTTAGTGTCTTTGATTATTCGTTGAATTGAGAAGAGAATTTTAATTTCAACTCTTGATTTGCTGTGTCTCTCTTGAATCTGCCAAGTGAATTGCCAGAGGACCTGGATTCTTCTTTGTATGGGCACAATGGAACAGATATTATGGACTTTTAAAAAGGATTAAATGAACATCTCTGTCTTCAAGTTCCACTGAACTGCATCATTTGAATCCTCAACATTCAACAGCAATGAATTTAGGTCTATAGGTACCCAGACAGCTTTCTACATTATAGAACTCAGCCACTATAAAATTTTGTTTTCACTTGCTTAAAATGAATACCATCCATTCAACAACATGCATCACTGGGACTTAAAATTTAGATGGTATCAAATGTGTTCTCTGATATCATATTAATCCCAGAAACTCAGATAAACACTGTATTAGTCATTGCAGCAAATATTACAAATTCACGTGTATCGCTAACCTGAATTGGGCTGTCATATACTCCACACTCCCTCACTTCAAATCAATCTCATACTCCATATTTAAGGCACCGTAAATGGTTATGGCAGTTAATACCTAACCACTAACAAACATATTAAACCTCACCTTGGTTGCATGTCTAAAATTCCTTGTAACCCCATTCTTATTTTCACACTGCATTTCTAATGTTGTCTTTCATAAGAATAATAATAAACAGAAAGGTCATCTCACCTTTGGAACAAAGACAACAATTACTTCCATGAGCCTAATATTTTCAAATTTTCGAGGTATTCAACCCAAGGGTCACACAATGTGAAGTCAAATGTGAGCAAAGGGGAATACTTTGTCTGGCCCACCAAGAAGACTAAAGAGACCCTTGAAAGGAATTCAAAGATCACTGACAGCCCAAAAATTGCCTCCAATGTCTCTCTCAAGGAAGGCAAGTTTACATGTACTAATATTAATTACTACACATAAAAAAAGGAAGCATTGCTCATGACACGTCCATTGTCTGTTGGGATTTATGCTATGAGAAAAAATTATTTAAGTATTCCTTTGAGTGTGAATTAGAGATTGGCTCCACACAAGTGAAAGGTCTAGGTGATTAGGACTAGAAAATAAACCATTTTTTTTAACTAACCCAATAGCTTTAGGTTGAGCACGAAAAACAAGAGAATTGTGTAGGAAACTACAACTAAATACAAGAATTTGAAAAGTAACAATAATGCATTTAAATTTTTTTATCCAACAAACACATCTTAAAGAATGGCCAGAATTACCGCAATGATATTGGGATTCACACAACCAATGACCTGCATATCAAAAATATTTTATCAAAATTGATCTCAAGGTCTTGAACATTAATGCACAAATAAACAACTCTGTACTATTAAAAAAATTGTAGATGCTATTTAAGAAAATCATATGCTTATAAACTATTAGAAAACATGTAGGACATTAAAAATGTGTTTACTAACAAAATAGTACTTTGAACCAATGATCATTTTTTATCATTGTGACATTTCAACTCGTAGCCTTTAATACTTCTTATATAGACTAGCAAGTAATAATCTATATCATGAAATCGGGTCCACTAGCAATGGAAAGCTATATTTTCTATAGTCCTATCAAAGATATTAATGATAATTGATAAAGAATCACACAGTGGTGGAATAGTAACTCAAGATTAAATTCAAAAGGAGAACCATTTGAGAAATGGAGAATAGAGCGAGTTTTTGTAACAAAGGTCGTACATTGTAAAATTTGTGTATTTAGAAATAAATATGAAAAAATGTTAAGATGGAAAGAAGCCTTTGACAGTTAAAAAAGAATAGAGGACATTCGGCAGAAATGTATTTGGCCTGGTAAAGAACATGCTGCTCAAATCGAGACAATAAAAGGGAAATGTGGAAAAGCATCTTTAAGTTTCTTTCAGGTAAACTATATAGGTAATAAGCATTAAGCCAAATGAAATGGTTGTTGCAGCCACTTTAGAAGGAAGCCTCATTCTATTCGCTGGTCTTCCAAAGATGGTTGCTTTCTTTCCACAGTCTAGTTTTACTGGTTATAAGCTTTTTCACAAGTGAAATTCCTAGAGTGATTATTGGTTACATGTGAACAAATTGCCTTTTACACCAAATGGGCAAAGAATAGTCCAAGTAGCCAATTCAATAGTTGCAGGCATCAGATTAAGGTCTGGTTTGAACTCAGTTCAGTAGTCGGAACAATCAGGCTGAGGATTCAAAACAGGGGATGTCCTTTCGACTGTTGATTTGTCCCAAGTAAACCCAGAATGAATTTGAGAGAATCCATCAGAACCCATAACAAGCTCACCTTTTGTATGATTTTTTTATTTTTAATTTTTTTTAATGAACTGCCTGTTAGTGTTGTAGCTGCAGGAGATATTTTTCTCCTTAATATATCTTTGTCTAAGGCAGGTCGGCCTTCACGTCTTAAATAATATTTTATATTCTTTATTTTTCTAAAGGGGCCAACCTAGAGAAGAGGTCGCCTATCTTTGTATATAAGGGAGGTGAAGACCTGTCATTTGAATCATCAAGTTCATTCATTCATTTGCATCCTATTAGCAGGAGAAGTTCGCATCTTATTAGCAGCAGGAGCTCGCCATTATTAGCAGCAGGAGCTCGCCATTATTAGCAGCAGGAGCTTGCCATTATTAGCAGCAGGAATTCGCCATTCTTAGCAGTTCGCCAGTCTTAGCAGCAGATCCATTTTAAAGAGAAGTGTCTCCATTCTTTGTTTCAGACTCAGCCTTGTGTAAGGCCTGATTTGTAAGCAATGTTCTGCACTTATTATTCTGATATATAAGAGGATATTATTTGTTGGGTTTTTCTCCCTCGAGTAGGAGGGTTTTCCCAGGGTAAAATTGTTGTGTTCACTGATCTGTGTGTTGTTTTTTCTATTTATTTACATTTTTTATCATAAAACTAACATGATATCAGAGTGGGTCTAAGAAAATATCTGATTAGATTTGTTTAAGCAGTCAAATCAACTTTTCATCTAGGGCAGATCTTGAAGGCAAAGTATTGCAGATCTGAGGTTGCAAATTATTACAGACCTAAGGACAGATCTTTGAAAGTGAATTTATACAGAAAAAATAGATGGTGAACGGTGTCAAGGTAGAAGATAGGCATGATGGAGCTTCAAACTTCAACTCTTGGAAACCCGGGGTACTCATTGCGTTAGAGGAGAATGATCATTTTGATTTCGTGGAAAATGATATGCCCAAGCCTTCCGCTGATACTAAGAAAATCCAATGGAAGAAAAATGGCACAAAGGCTAGAAAGATCATGATAGACTCTGTGATGAATCACCTAGTACTGATCATCTCCAAGTTGAAGACAACTAAAGAAATGTTTGATACTCTAAAAGGATTGTATGAGATCAACAATACCAACAGAGCCCTTGCTTTGAGACAACAGCTTCATCATGTAAAAATGGTTAAAGAAGATTCAGTCAACTCATTCTTTATTAAGATTGCTGATTTGAGAGATCAGTAGAGAGCTATTGGAGATATAATTGCAGACAGAGATCTTGTTATGTTGGCACTAAATGGTCTTCCCCAATCTTGGGAACCCTTTATTTAGAGCATCAGTGGGAGATCCAAGTCACCCAAGTTTGATTGTCTTCGAGCTGACTGTATTCAAGAAGAATCCAGATTGGCAGCAAGAGGAATTGGGCGAAACTATCATGATGTAGAAAATCAAGTTCTTGCTACACATACTTCTAGAGAAAGAGGCAAAGGAAGAAAGAGGAATAGAGATAATAGAATCAGATTCTACCCCAAAACCAAAGAAAGATCTCTCTCACATCCAATGTTACAGATGTGACAAGTATGGTCACTTTGCTCGAGATTGCAAATTAAAATCTACACAACATGTTTCTTCTGCGGAAATTGACATAGTGACATC
>VDFB02142518.1:15231-25415 GCA_007258455.2 Sequoia sempervirens | reverse complement strand
ACTAGATCATTTTTAGAGGCTTCTATCATTAAACAGTGAATAAACTATTCATGAACAGCCAATGAAAAATGCAGTTTTTTTCAGATTTGTTATGTACTCCTTAGTTCTGTGGTCAAAGATGCACCTTTTTTAGGCCAAAAAATTTATTTGGCATTTCTGTCGGCCTATGGTTGGTGCTCTGGAGGTTATCAGAAGGTTGTCAAAGGTGATCTACCGTTTCAAGGGAAGAGCACACGAAAATCGAATGGCAGGTAACAGGTTGTGGAGACGTGGCTGCAGGTCTGCAGGACGCAATGAAAAGGCAGGGTTGTAAATTGTCCCAAGCTAATAAGCTAAGAAATCTTCAATTAATAAGGAAAGGGAAGAAAAAAACCTAAAAACCAGATCCTCAGGTGCACATATTTATTGATATAACAGTGGAAATTGACGTGCCCAGAGCTGCGGCTGGAAAATATACATGGTGTCTCCTACCAGGTCTGTTTGCACATTAAGGTGGGTGTTTGAGAATTTATTGATGGATGGAAAACTTGCCTTGTGGAGAGGAAATGTCCCCACATTTGGAGAGGAGGGGAGAAACACCCCAGAAGACAATGGTGGAAGCGGAAAATGTCTTGACAGAGAAGAATGCAGGGCATCAGAACATAGTGGCCAGAAGGAATAATAAGGATGCCAGTAATAAGGTTACTCCTCCTAATGTCAAAGTGCCTCCAAAGAAACTATTTGGCTTCCCTGAGAGGTGAGAGAAATTGCTTTTTCACTCAGCATAAATATTTTAAGGACAATTTTGGATTGCATTCAATGTTAATCTCGCATCAAGTTTTCAATCTTACCCCTTTGCTCTGAATTTGCAGGTACAAATGTCCAACAGATTCCATCGTGTCCCCAAAAACCAGAGGCCTGCTCGCCAGAAACACAATCTGTGAGACCTGTTGAACTCTCCATTTATCTTCCTCGCAAGGTGTGTTTGAGAATGCCCAATGCAATTATTCCGAACTTTGCAACTTAATTTTGTTGTTTGTTTGAAGCCCTTTTACTTTGAAATACCCAATAAAAGTTTCCTAGTTTTGCTGTCATTTTCCATTTTCTTGTGAAATAATATGTAGTAGGCATTTCCTGAGTTTTGCAATTTAATTTTTCGTGCAGGCTGGTTGACACCATTGTACCCTCTGCCAGAACAGCAACCAAGTGAAGGACACTAGTGCTACTCAACATCTTTATATTTCAAATCCAGGTGTCTCAACAGTGGACATGATCTTCCAAATTTTTTATGCCCTTTACACTATTTTTCACCTATAGCCAAATCTCGAATGCTATAAGTATAATAGCAAAGATACACTTGATTTTATCTTTTCTAAATCACTTAATGTTTCTAAAAAATGTTTAGTTTTTTCTATATGTAGCAAGCAACATTAGCCTTGAATGCAACTCGGCGATTCAGGTATACATTAAATCTTAAAAGGGAAGAACAAGGGGAAGAAACAATAGGCATCATCAGAGCCCGTGCTCAAGCTGTAAGGGTAAGTTACATGCCACTGTCATTGCTCTTGTATAAGGCATAGTTTAAAGCACACACCTTGCTTAAAATTTTTATTTCCTTTCTTTCAGGCAGCCCATCGTTTTAAGCAAATTGGGGGCAAGGCAGAAAAGGAGGAGGAGGGTATGCGACTTTTCCTTTGGTTTTTTTTTTAATATAGGGTTTATCCTTCATCTATTGGTCATGTCTATAGGTAAATATGTTGTATAAGCTAAGGTGGAAACATTTAACAGTAAAAAAAGGGTTTTGGATAGTTGTAGGTTATAAGCATGTCAGACTTGCTCACATGTTCAACTGTCTGATAAATGAGTCCACTGCAAGACTGTGACAATGAATTACTTTGAGTGGTTTGAGTTTAGAGCAAGCTCCAGATTTAGGCCGGCTTCCCTATTCTAATGCTTAAACTAAAATGCTTGTGATGAAAAGAGATATTATCTTAAAATAAAAGAGGTTATAAACCTGATTAGTTGATCTTCTGAGTAATACTTAACCACATAATATAGAACTGATAACTTCTATGGTAGAATTAAAATAAGCACTGTTGATCCCAATGTTAAAGGCAAGAATTCAACATTGCTCATAGATTGAAATAATGGTGGACATTGCACTATTATTCCCTTTTTTTATCTGTATGCTAACATTTTTTAGCCTTTGCACTACCCTCAATTTTTCTCTAGCTAATTCCAAGTGGCCAGTCAATTGCCATATTGCACTTTTGAAGTTTTTGTTTACCTTCAGCCATACACTGTGATTGTGCACATACATGCATGGTGACCAGAATAAGATCACATCTAATTTACAATCGCAATATGTTTAGGAATAATTTTTCTATTTTTTATTATTTTTTAACATTCTTTATTACTACAAAAACTTATTGGACCACAAACTTAAAATTTTGAAACCTTAAGTTCTATGTTTTCCTACCACACAAAATTCATAGAACGACATAATTATAAAAACTCCTGAAAAATTCTTCACTAACCCCCTCCCACCTCTCCCATTCCCTGGCATCTGATAGATCTGCCAGTAATTTGAATGAACAAATGATCATATAACAAGGCACTTTTGAGATTGAGAAGCCTACACTGTCAATGAAAGATACTATGTATCAGTCAGGATTCACAAGTTGTAACCATATCAATTATCATGGGAATGTAAGCACTTTTGCTAGATTCTCAGAGAGCTATTACTGTGTGCAGCATTGATTACTCTTGCTACGGAAACAAATAATGTCTACATTTTTTGGTTTTACCTTAATGAAACATTAGTGATTGAAAGTTCAGGGACACAAACCATCTGTTGGGAGTCTGTTTTTGCTATTGTTGTTAATAGGCTTCTATGCACCATTTTCAGAAAGAGTTGATTCCATTACATTATACTTATTAACGCTTCTAAGCACCATTTAATGAAGATAGATTCTTCTGGAACAGAGGTCACCATTTTCAGAGGTACCATTCTTAATAGACCTTATAAGCAGTAAACACCATTTTCAGAGGCAGATTCCATTATATTATTATTATTATTATTATTGACTTCTAAACACCATTTTAATGAAGCAGATTCTTACCTTCACTTCTTGAACAGAGGTCCCCAAGTGTTGGGAGCCACAAAAAGACCTTCCACCATTAAACATTTTCAGAAGTGGATTCCATTATGTCATACTATTTGTATTACCATTTTTAGAGATGGCTTCCATTATGTTACTATAATTAATGACTTCTAAACACCATTTTAACTCTTACTCTTACCTTCACTTCTGGGGAAAAGATGTAAAACAAGCTTTAAGCATAGTCTCTGTGTGAAAAACCTACAAATTCCTCTTGTATGATGCTCTCAACCTAAAAGTAATTATGCATTTTTCTTAATAAAATGAGGCATTGTTTTATTAAATAAAGCAGGTGGAAACAATGCATGGCATACATATTTAACCTTCTGGTTCTCTCCACTTTATTTCATAGCTTCCCAAAATCCAAGGCCTAATTGAACCCAAAAATGATATTCCACCAAAAATCAAGTGTATCTATATATTTCATATTGCCCTTTTGATGCTTTTTTTCCAACAACAAGATCGCAATTTGCAACTAAGAAAATGTAGTTCCATTTATATTCAAAATTTGTACATGGAAAATGTGCACAATGCACGAGTGCTGAGCCTAGAATCTATGAATGGAGATGACTGATTGAGAATCAGTTCTGTAGTAAACATGTAATTTATCAATTCAAGTAGAATACAAGTGAACCATCATGATATGTTATCCATTTCAAATGCCAATTACAACTCATGTATCGTAATGATACACTAACAAGAACCACAATTGCATTTTGTGAAGCATGGTCACAAAAGATGCACTACTATGTCACTTCTGATAAATCTCTGAAACAAGAAATGTTGACAAGATCACCAGCATTCAACATCTTGAGATTGATGGTAATATTGTCGCGATGGCACCGTTTCATGGAAGCCTCTCGCTCATTTCCATTTTGTTTTGATCAGGAAGCAGAAGCAGCTTCCAAGTTTTACCGAAGCATTTCATTGCCAAAATGTTTTTATTCCGCCCAAAACCATTTCATAATATTGTTTGTAGCTGCTTTACACGATTAGAAATTGTTTTAGATATTCCGATCAGAAACGTAGTAGTAAAAGGACCTTAAAGAACACGTTTTCCTGGCTGCATTAAGATGTATTGCTTGTTATTTTCGCCATGGAAAGAATTTACGATGAAGTGTATTGATTAAACACATGCCAGAAGAGGGGTGACCGTAAAATGAATTGATGGCAATTTACATGCCTAGTGAAATTACACTACTTTATGATCACGATCGCATATATCCGCTTTCCATATAACTTCTTCGGCCGCCAACTTGTTTCCATTCAGTTATTTGTCACCGGCGCAATTTCCACTTCCAATATGTATTTGAATTGAGCTGAATACTCCAAGTACTGAGTCGATTTTTCCCTCTTGGTGAAGGAGCACCGCTGCATATATATTTGATTTAGAAGAAGGGTACTAGAATTTTCACGGAATATATATAAATTAAATGGGAAAACAATGCAAATTCTAGGATCTTGCGGATGAGTATACTTTACATTTCACGGTGATGACATTATGTTGGCTTCATTTGTTCATCAGTTCGCCTTTCGGAAAATCATTAATTTATTTTTTTGAGGAACCTCGAAACAAATGATTTGGCAGTAAGATGGCGAGGGTAGGATGTTTTACGTGTTGTTTAAAGATTTTCTTACATTGCTCTAAAGCATAAGAGAATTCCATTGACTTTCGAATTTATGTTTTAAATTTCAATTAACATCTTCAGATAAACATCTTCTTAGAATAGAAGTTTTGGAAATTAAAGATTAAATTCTCAGTGATTATTGTTGACAAAATTCTTCCTATTAAGCAATTAGAGGCCAAACAGGGTTTAGTTTTTACTGTGTGTCTACAAGTGATTATTAGGACATGTCTTCAAATATCTAGAAATAAATTCATTTAATTTTGTTCAGACTTGTACACTGAATTTATGAAAGTCTCATCAAGATGTCCTTTCGGTTGATTGAATTGTGTTTTTGGGTTATGGCCTGCAAATTATTTTAGGTATAGATTTGCTGTTACATCAAAATTTGTAGATGTCTGTGGATTTTCAAATCAGTACCTTTATTTAGATTCAGAGTGACAGTTAGTCTACAGATCAACTTTCAGAGGTGTGGCGGTTAGTCCAACATTTCTTTTCTGATGTTATTTAATTCAAGAGAATTAAATCTAGGTTGAGGTTCTAATATTACATATAGATTTTTCATTACATCAAAATTTGGAGGAATCAATGAACTTCCAAATCAACATCTTCATCTAGACTCAGAGTGACAATTAGTCCATGAGATCAACTCCCATTGATGTCTGCTAAGATTGAACGCACCAAGTTCTCCAGCAAAGACCACCAATTACATTCAGTAGCACGGAAGGAGTACCATTAGTTATGTGTGAGAGAAATCTTGCGAATGGTAAATGCCAATGAATGCTCTGCCAATAAGAAATTTGATATAGTTAAAAACCATATTAAGGTAAACCCAAGAAATAATAAAGCATTTTTTTTAAGGATTCCAAAGGAGCTTTTAACAGTAAGCAGAAGTGTTTCTGAAAAAAATTGAAGAAAAATGGAGTTTAATTAATTAGGCCATCGTTTGAAAAAATAGATGATACCGTCTCCAAAAATGTAAGACATAAAATGTATATGAAAAGTTCGGTTAAAAATTTCTTTGATCAAAGATGTAAAATTTCTATTACTACAGGATCTAGATGTTTAACCAAATAGAATGTTTTAGGTGCCATTTCTTTATTATTGTGAAATAGAATGTTTATTGTTTGCCTTAGATTTCAAATCTAAAGAATATATGCAGCAAATAATATCTTTTCTTTGTAATTGTCTACAACCTTCTTGTGGGTTTTTAGGGTGGCCATGTCTTAATTTTCTTTTGAGTGTTTAGGGTATGGTTGGGACCATTAATCTTGTAGGGTTAGGCTTAGTGGATCACATTTCAAAAAAATGCCTTTTAAAAATATCGCCAATGTCATAAAATCTTAGGGACATGAGAAGAAATCGTATGTGAAGGGACGAAAGCACATCCACTATGTGTGCCAGAAATACAAATTCTGGAACCCTATTAACTTCCCCTGCTTAACAAGTTGTATAACATATATTCATGATTTTGCTCCACAAGAGTAAAATATAATCACTACAATTACGTGAGGTGTAATGGAATTTAGACAGACTTACCTGCAGACATGGATCGTTGGAGATTCCATGATTTTGAGTTCAATGTGCCCCACAAAAGGTCATAAAGTGGCATAAATAGGCAATAATTTGTACCCATTTCTATGTGATGAAGACTGTGGTACCTGCAAAAAGTGTGTATATGCATCAACGATTTGATATTTCCAATAGACCAAGTCTTTTTATGAGGACAACATCCAAATAAGATTGAAGACAATGCTCACACCTAGCGAAGAACCTTGTAATATAGAAACGTAAATAGTATGAGATTTAATCATTACATGTACAAAACATCAATAGTTTGAAAATATACTTGTAGCTGTATAATAATCATATAGTGAAAATTTCAGTAATGCGATATAGACCTAAAAAAAACCCATATAAAACTTTACTCGCGTAGCAGAAATTTTAACATATCATGTGTTTGCTATGCCATCAACAAGAAAATTATCTAGTTAAGTTGTGGGTAAGTATTAGGGGTAGGTATCAGAGATTTCATATTTTCAGAGTACATGATTGCTGAAAAACTTATTGAAAATATCACACTTAATTAATCATCCGTGTGATTCATATGCCATGAAGGGCGGGCTTGACCAACGGAAAAGGAGAGAGGACTGATGGACCAAAGGAAGAAGGAAGAGAAATGCTAGAAATGATTTGGGAGACCATTGTTCTCCCATAAATAATCATAAAGAATAATAGAACTGAAATCTAATACAATAAGTTAAGAGAGGTATTGTACAAAAAGACTAAACAACCAAAGAACTGAAATCTAATATAATAAGTAAATGAATGAATAAAATATTTTAATAAAGGTACATGAAATTTAAGAGTAGCACACAACTCTAGTATCAAAGTCTTATAATGTTTGTAATCTCCTTTTGAAATCAGATCTTCTGCAGTGAATTTTGATCAAGATGTTACAGTTTTGTTCAGCTTTGTCTCCTCAAATAAGGTGTCTTCATGGTTGATATGGATGTCACTGTTGATTGAGCACTCCATAAAGAAGTGTCATTTTATCTCCTCCACTCCCTTACTACAAAATCAACATATTCTCTTTTCTCACTCCTCTTTAAATATCAGCCATATGTAACTTTACCAAATGAGAGGTTTAACCAACCAATGAAGAGAGAGAAAAGGACTACTCCACCAAGCAAAGAGAGGGTTGTAATTCTATACCAACAGGAGAGGACTGCTAGACTAAGAGTGTAGTTTCATCAAAGATTTGTCAGAACTGTAAGATCAGCTCAGGAAAAATTTCACTTTCTACACATTTAATGCACTGAACATTTACTAACTCATGAATTTGAAAGAATGGAATATAGGGACTATCATTGGTTTGAACCCTAGGTAGACATGACTCCCTATTCCTAGCTCCCGTCAAACCTGCAAGTGTTTAGATCAAACATTAAATATAGAATAGATAACACTGCAAGAGTTTAGATGGGACATTCCGTGCACAATTTTAACTTTGTTACAGTGGCCCATAAATCTAAGCAAGTCAAAGAACAGACAGTAAATATAGATATCTCATCTACACTCCCACGTAAGATTGACTAAGATTAAAATCCAGCATGTGTATTTAATTTTCCAGTCAAATTGCCCTTTTGTATGTTGCATAGACAATTCGCTCCTACAATGGGTACTGCCATTATCAATGCCAAAACAATGTGCTCCAGAAAGGTAGTTGTCCCAGCTGCAACAACATCCACCCATACAAAATAATGAATACCCAAATGAGTTAAAGGCCTTACAAACAAATGGAACAGAGAAAGTTGTCCATTGATATAAACTTACTTGTCTATGGTTGAACAGTAATGGAAGCATGGTGGAGAGAATGATAGTGCTTGAAGAGAAAGTCTGTGTGAAATGCACAGTGCAGCTAGTAGTACAACGCCTCTGCTGGACCCATATGGAGAATGGCCACGTAGAGCAGTCCCCTTGCATTCCAAGCAGGGAGATTGCTCAGAAATGGTAAGTAATAATGTGCTGCAGTGGCCATGAAGGCCTGCAATATGATGTAGTTGTCCCTGTAAAATCATGGGAGTCATCCTTACAATTCACTATTGCTTTCTATGATTATTCTTTGCTAACACCAATATTACACTACTAACTCTGTTTCTTTAGTCACAGTATTCCATGATATTTGGAAAATAAAATAACTTATCCAATTGCAATTCTTGTATGATCTACTCTTTGAGTGATGAACTATGTATGATATTAGATTTTACAAAAATTATATACCAGTCCCATTCTCTGTCCATTTGATCAAACTCAGGATCTTTTTTGCTAATCTTATGCCTGTTGGACAGGCAATACATGTTGCTGTAAGTGGTCCATAGCTGACAAATTGTACATCTAAGAAGAGAAACCAGTAAGATGTGAGAGCACCAGTTGTCTCCTCCGTGATCTCCATAGAAATTGGTGTTTATTGCCTTGACTCTCAAGGGCCCATACGACAGATACTGCAATAAGAGAACAAAAAAATAAGATCTTTTTTCACTGTTTGAGATAAATGGTGTTTGTAAAGATTTAAACCAGAATTTTGTTCAGACCTCTAGTTTTGTTTAGTCTAGAGTTACAAAACATTAGCTTTTCATGATTTACTAAGGTATCTATTAAAATGATTTAGTCCTCTTATAAATTCTGTTAAAATGATAGCGCAAATTCTGTCAAGAGGATTTTATTTTTACTCTTTCTATGGATGATGAGTAAGTCATGCAATAGAATGGTGAAATTTTGAGCTCCAGTTGAAAATTTTCCCAACAAAACCTGTTCGGCAGCACGATCTCCAAGTATCATGCAAGTTCTGTCAAAAATCTGTTCCTTAGTCATTAAAAGATTCTCATTTGGAAACTACTAAGCAAATCCCAATGCTACAATACCTCGAGGGACAATTGTTACTTTCAGAAGTGGCTCTGCATACTCCAAGAACCATCCAACTACTACATGACCTGATTCATGATATGCAACAGTTCTCCTTTCTTCCTGGCTAATTACCTTATTTTTCTTCTCCAGACCACCAATGAATCTATCAATGGCTGCCTCAAAGTGTGACATACTAAAACTTTGATGGTAAGCATTTTAAAACTTTGAATACTCTTGCACATCTCATAGGATGCACCACTGATGATCTTTATTATATTTTATTTATTGCAGTTTTCAAACTACAAGGTATCTTTGTGAAAAGGATGATCCTAGAGTTTTGGTCTTTGACTCAACAAGTATAATCTTTAAGCTCGTTAGCTCAAGGGTACAATGCAGAAACATCATGTCAATAAATGGAAAATGTTTAGAAGATAATCTCAACTACAACTATAACATCTTCTTACATAGAATTATTCATAAAATGTGTGTTGTGGAGAAGATTTTCTGATAAATTGCACCCATGTCAGTTTGAAATCAATATGCGAGACACCTTGATGCATATGGAAAACTTAAAATTGTGTAGTTTCTATGAAAGATTTAGGTTTGAACAGATTATAATGATTAGTGAGTTTGTAGTCTTTTAACACCTATGATGCACTTTTGATGGAAGAAGTGCCTCTTTGCAATTTTAACTTACTAAGCATCAGACCGTAGTCTTCACCAAACTAGATCTCAACCCTGCCACCCTGACTTACTAAATTGTACCAGCATTCATTTGCATTTGACATCCTTACAATATCAATATGTACTTTCTGTCTACCAAAAATCATAATCATTATTTGCATGTTCAGGGGTGTGCCTCAATGAATAGTTTTTAATGTGCTTTCTGTGTAGCAATAATTATAATCATTATTTGCATGTTCAGGGGTATGCCTCAATGGGTAATGGAAACTATTATTTGATTCTTGCCATTACCAGGACAATGCCATAAGGCTCGATAGCCATGTCCAAGAGT
>VDFB02142518.1:0-14627 GCA_007258455.2 Sequoia sempervirens | reverse complement strand
CATTTATTTCTGCTATCTATATATATCTGTCATAGGGTTTGTTTCCTTGAAGAGCATTAAATATATTTTTATGTCTAATATGACAGATACTTTTCTGTTTCATTGTTTTAAACAATTGAATGAATGGAACTCCTCTTGACTGGAAATAAATTTGTTACACTATAAAATTGAAATTTGATCATTTCATCCTATAGAAAGGCCTTTATGCTTTCAGGCATTGGGGACAAAAGGAGTTATTAGTATTAAGTCTGAGATACCCTACATTTTCTCATTGCATGTTTTACTTGTTGATTCCTGCAGGTAATTCATGGTCTGGTGGACAAAATTATGGAAGTTGTCAGTGTACCGTTTGTTTCAGTTGGAGATAACTCAGGCTATTATATAAGGCCATCTCATGTAAGATTCAAATGGTTTTGTTTAATTAGTATAGGGGAAAAGGGATAATGAACTTTCTTTGAATATTCTAGTAGTCATATCTAGCATAAACACTTTACTGAAATTTATAAATAACATTGCTCTGATGTTTTCTGATTGCAGGAGCCAGAGTTTTTCCTTAGTAGACAAGCAAATATTATGTTTAAAGGGAAGAGCATTGGGGCATTTGAAATTGTGCATCCTGAGGTAGTACAATATGCTGGCATTTTTTAATGTTAGAATGTTAATCTGTTGATTGTTAATAATTATAGTATAAATTATCTAAAGGTTGTCTTACATTTGCTTTCAAGTTGAAGAGCAAGAAGAATGTGTTATTAGCATGCAAATTTTATCTAGAATCAATTCCAACATTTGAACTCTAATCTAGGTAAGGGTGCTTAAGTTTGAACTTGTTTGAACCATTAGAGATTAATGTAGTCTAATCTACTCATTTTTTGAAGAATCTATCTTTACGATTACTCCAAGTGGACCAATGGTGATTTTAACTATTTATACAAATCTAGTGAATGAGTCAAAACACCCAAAGAATTATGGGCTAAGATCTAGAAGCATCAAATTTAACTCAAGACAAGTGTGAGTTGTTACTCCAACGTATGTCAAAAGAGTATTCAACCATGTTAAAGTTTCCCTTGAGAACCCAATCTATAATGGTGAGTTATACCTCATCCATTTCCAAACTTAGGTCATATTAAGAGGTGATTGGGGTCATAGATAGATCAAAGACCAAACAGTCCTCCTTGAATTTGAATGGTGACCCAAAGATAGTAGTTTCTAAGGTCAACACTAGTTTTGGCACTACTATGGCTGTCCTCTCTTTCCAGTCCATTATTTTGTGTCTTTTTCTTAAAGTGGGAGATGGTTGTAACTTCCAGTTCTTGGTACTTCTTCTCACAGTTGTTTCTTGTATTGTACTCCTTGTTATGCTAAAACTATCAGAGCTTCTAAACTATTCTTCATTACACTAAATTTCATAGAGATTTTCCTTGTCCGTTTAGTTTTTTTTCTGTGATTGATTTACCTTAGCATCATAATTGAAATATTGTTCGAGGCTTCCATTGTTCTGGTTGTTGTGCCTTAGCGGCACTTTATTGTTTAGTAATTATATAAAGAATTTCATGTATTCATCGTGATCTATTGGTCGCGAGCGCCTTATACCATCAGATGTAATGAGTGTTTTCATCAACCGTGATTCGATCGGAAACTTGTAGTCAGACTTTTCGACACTTGATTCCAATGTACCGTAATATTGTGCTTTACAAAGAATGAAACACATGGCTTCACGAACTTTGAACCGGCTTCGGAATAATGGATGATGCAGTGTGGCTCTCATCATGCAGTTATTTCATATGGCTAACCAAGCCAATTTAAATTGGTATCGCTTGTTCTGCCTTGGATAAAGAAAGAAAGGAAAGCAGGCCATTTGTGAAAGTTTTTTGGGATCACATATTTTCACTTTTGGGCTATCAAATGACTAGTGTAGTGGTTGCTTATAATTGGATTTTTTTTGGGGTTTGATTTGCAGATTTATTATTTTCAGTTAATGTGTAGAGACTTGTGGATTTGTGGTTCTTTAAATGAATAATGCAAATGGATTTACTTGTTAAATCTAATATTGTTTGCTTGCAGGAAAATTTTGCTTTCACCGTATTGATTATCTTAAAGGAAGAATTCAACTCTCTCCAAAATCATATCAAAATCTTGAAAGGCTGTGTTATGCTCAAAGACGATTTGGAAATCTTGTCATTTATCAATAACAAAGTACATGATTTAGTGGATTGTTACAATGAAAAGTTATCAGCCTTTGAGAGGACCATACATAAGCATGCAAGAAGAAAGTTCCCGGTCTGAAGCAAAATTGTCCAGTCCAGACAATTGAGTCAACTCTTTGTCAAGCTACCTTGCCATGCTCGAAAGAGTTATGCTGGTAGTTGGGTATATTCCAATGGCTTTTAGGAAAATATTAACATTTTCTCTTTCCTAGAAATGAATCATTTGTGTATGTCATGTTATGACGTATGTGTTGCTCATGATTGTATGAACAAGTTTATAAACTATAAATAAAAAAATACTTATTGGCATTTACTTTATGAATTTGGATTAGGATGCATTATTTTCTTTGTTTTTTATGAACATTATGCTTTGTGTATTCGACAATTGTTCATTGTTCCAACTTCAAAATCATTGATAATTTCTATTATAATTTTCCATCGCATTTGAAAAATAAAAAATAAAAACTCCAACAAATAGGAGGACGACGAGAATTTGAAAACATTGAATTGTTTATTTTTTTAATACATTTTTACATATTGTCTCTAAAGAAACAATTTTTACATATTGTCTCTGTAGAGACAATATGTCTTTAATCCCAACTATTGTCTTTAAAGAGACAAAAGTGAAATTGTCTCTAAAGAGACAAATGTGAAATTGTCTCTAAAGAGACAAAAATACTTCTATGTCATATTGTCTTTATAGAGCATCAAAGCAATTCTGCCTATTTACAGACACCCTCTAAAAGCAATTGATTTAGACACAAAATCTTTTTCACCAATTCACATAATATCAAATATTTATTCAAAAAACTGTCTTAACAATTCCCCTGATGTGATAAGAAGAAAGTATCAACTTTGAAATTGCAGAAGAAATTAAACGTTTAAGGTGATTCTTTCTTCTCTGGACCATTAGAGCAGAAATCTGCGTTGATTCTTCTCCATAACAAGTTGCGAAGCTCAAAGAGATACACTGAATTATTACAGGTACATATCTATACTTATTTTTATCTACCATTATCAAGAAGAGAGAGTTTGAATCATTACAGTACATATTGTTGTTTCTCAGATATAATGAACAGCTCAGCGGTCAAGGTATTGGCAATCCTCCTCCTCTGCGTTATTTGTATTGCCAATGTCTCCGGCAGGCACAATCTCAATGAACATATTGCAAATGAGAATTACCCTGCTAAGTTCATCCCAAGCGTGGATAAGAGTTGTTCATCACATCCGAGTTGCAATGGCGACATCCCTGACAATGGATGCTGCCCACCCAAGAAGAAGGCATATAAGTCGACGCCATGATCTTGTCAGAATAAGTCATAACCGAACTGTGCTCATGTCAATCTGTCAGTAGGTATTTTAGAGGTGTCTTTGTTTCTCAGTTTGTTGTAAATAGTCCGCTGTTTTGTGTCAATCAGATATGGTTAGCTGTCAAAATCCTTAGCACATTTATAGGAAGATTGATTAGATACTTGTATCTATCAACATGTAATATAGTTTATGAATAATTCAAGTGAGTCTCTCAGCTATTTCGCCGTCTCTGTCTTGAATATATGTTTGACCCTGTTCTTTTGCTTCCTAATTTTCTTACTGTATGCATAATTTCATTCTACGGATGCTAGTCTTTGGCCCAAGCATCAGAAGTTAAATATTAATTGTTCTATTCATCAATCAAAATCTGTGGTTTTATCGAGGATAATTTTTTCAATTTTGATCGTACATATTAATAAATATTTATTTTTGTTGTTAGAAAATGATATAAAACATAGAATATATTAGTTCTCAATGATTCTATGTTTTTTCAATCTTTAATCATTAAAATTAATAAATTTTTATTTTTATTATTAAAAATAGAATATTATTGAGAGTAATATTCAATTAGATTGAGATAATAAAATTTATCACAATTAAAAATAAATATTCTACTAAAAGGAGGAGTGGATATGTCATTGTGAGGGTAGGGAGTAACCCACTTAAGAAGGTTTATACAAGTGAGGATTAAGAGCTTTTAATTTATTTTGAAAGGTCTTAATTTTAAGAAGCACAAGCACAAACACACTTAACATGTTGCAACAACATGCTGTTGTTAATGTCAACATTACTATGAACAAGTGATATAGCAAAATAAAAGACCATTAATCTTATCATTCTATCAAGGAATCCAACCCCTTTGTGGATAAGAGTTGAGAAATGGAAATGGCTATAGGATTAAATCCTTCTTCCATGACAAACACAAATATCCACTCTATACAAGTAAAGCTCTGAATGAAAATAATTATTTTAGGGTGAGGCAACACAAGCATAAGAAATATCCAATTCCAAATTGTAGAAGAAATTAACAACTTATAAAAAGTTCAACAAAGAGATTTAATTCATTTTATCGAGAGTTTTAAAATAGTATATGATTTTGCATATAGTGTATCCTGAAAATCTTAGTTTTATGTTGGATTGGATAAATTTATTGGAAAATTCAGGGGACTGTTGTTTTAGTGCGAGTTATCTTTGTTGGGTTACAATGCATTGGACATAGGGGAAAAATGCTATTATTGGCTCTCTTGAATGATCCTCAAATCTAAGGTATATCTCTATAATCCAAGTGTGAGAGCATGTAAAATACTTATGAAGTGGGACCAAAAAAAAGAAATTTCTATAAGTGAGCTTAGGTGTAGCGTGATTAGGTCCAATAAGTAAATCAAAATAGCTAGGGAGAATATCTTTTCATACTAAAATTGCTCAAAAATAAAATATGCATAACACTCTTAAAATATATTAGAGTTGAGCTCTCAATTTTATTTAGATTTTAAATTATTGATTAATTCAAAATAATAGAACCTAATCGATATAAGCATATCAAGGAGACATGGTGAAGATATTTTAAGAATAAATTTACTCTTTCACCAATGAGCTTTAATACCTTACTTTATTTTATGATACAAATAAAATTTGAAGAAATGTGGAAACATTCTTATAAATATAAATGAATAAAAACCCATACTACATCTCGAATCTAACAAATCGGCCTAAAAATTCATCTAGATTAAATAGGAGACATAGTAAAATTCACTCAACCATCTCTACTTTAGTAATTAAAAACTACTCAAATAAATTTCATATGCAATTAAATAATTTAATTTAATTTTTAAAATTACAATTATAATCAACTATTCATAACTAACATTTTGGTGAATTTAACTCTAGAAATGTTTTTATTTATCCCTTAATGTTCCCTACTAATTATGGATACATCTAGATCATGGAGACAATTCCTCTTCACAACACCACCTCTATAGACAAATAATGAATGAAATAGAGGCTCAGTACTAGAAACATAACATTTGATTCAAAATAATTCACTTAATCATAGGAAACCTATACAAATATTAATAAATACATATATATCTTCAACAATCCAAAAGTCAGAAAAATATATTTTCTCCTCGAAGAAACATATTACTAGAAAATATGACCATCAAGGACCTATGTGTAGCTAATAAATATTATAATTTAGACAAATTGCTATATGTTCTATATAAATTTATTACAACAAGCTCTTAGTTACTCCTATAAATCACATATCTACTCATTTCAATAAGGTTCTATGCAAGCATGTGAAATTTATATATTTTCTTGTCATATTCTTCTAGGAATTTGAATTTATTATTGATTGACATTATTTTTTAAGTGGAGTATTACCTCATGCTCTTAGAAGATAATCCCATATTAAAATTTGTAAACATGAACACAAATTGTGAAATTTTTAGTCACTTTCAAACTACTACCATGAAACCCATTAAGTGCAAGAATTTTAATGCTAAAAAATAACATAACTTTATCAACCATCCTACAACCAACCAAATCAAATAATGCATCTATTATTTATTTCCTTCTGGTAGTAGTTGCATTAATTGACTATATCAATTAGAGGTTTGCATGTTGCAAGCTCTAAGAGAACTCAAAGTTTAAGTAGTGGAATTCGTTAAAAGAAAGCAAAATATGGCCTACCATATAACATCTGATGTTTCTAGGAATCTCCGAATACAAATTTATGAATTCAAAAATTTCCCATGGATAAGAAAATTTGAAGCCATCGGTCACATAAAAAATTTACCGGCACACTATAGTTTATAAGGGGATGGATACCCAACCAATTCCCATAGTCCAAAAAAATTCTAGACTAGAAATAAAAATACACTAGACATAAATTTTACAATAGGTCTACTTAAGAAAATAAGAAACTTAGGCTAAATATATAGTTAAATAACTTAAATTTTAGAGACAAAATAGATTACTATAAAAATTTAAGAATTTTCAAAGACGATCTATCACTAAGGCATAAAACATAAAAATAAATGTAAATTTAGAATACAAATGTAAAAGTGAAATCAAACCATAATCTCATATGAAAATATTGTTACAATAAAAAAAATTAAGAATTAAAAAATAATAATTACAAACAAATACTAAGAAGAAATCTAACATATAGAAGAAAATGTAGTTTTTTTTTTTTTTTTTTTAAAAAGAAAGATTTTTTGTTAATAAGTATTATAATGAACTAGCCTAATTTTCAAATATGAAAATTCACATAACATAACATTGAATCCTATAAATAAAAAATAGAACATAGCTAATTCTAGTGGATACTAGTTCATGATTGCTACAACTGACAATTCTAACAAGTTGATTTTATAAATTTTCAATTTGATATCAATTAAAGGGTCCAATCACCACAATTGGAATTTACCAAAAAAAAAAATAGAACAATTGGCCAATACATAGTAGCTCACTATTTTTATTACATATTTTTGAACTATAACTGAGAGTACTTCCTTCTATGTGGTTTTAAAGTAGAATTTTAAAATTTGAAATGTGTTTCTCTGTAAATTTAATGTCTTGAACATTCAGATTAGAGAATTAATCTCAAGTGGTGTAAATTTGATTTGTGATATTAATAATTAAATTGGTTAAAATAGAATCCTACAATTAATGTTATCTAAAACTCTCACGTATGTTCTATCATAATGACTTGCAATATTGATAAAATCCTTACGAAAATCATTGGATTGTAAGGAAAAGTTCTTATATAAGTTGATTCCCTTCATTAGACAACCTTTGTAATCATAAAAATTATTGAATATATCATTATTTGAATGTGTAGATATCCTAAAAATGAAGTAATGCATAATTATTGTTGAAAGGAGAAGTGTTCTTAGAATAATTCTCTCCTTAATGTTTAGGATTTTTTAATATAAATTGGATATAAATAAAATAAAATTGAATGGTTTTAAATACCAAAACATATTTGAATAAATACAAAAATATCTAAAGCAATGTAGCACAATGTTTCTAGTGAATTATTTAAGAGTTGAGAATCGTTTAAATTTTTTAAATTTTTTAACTTTTGGTCAATTCTAAGTAGTGCAAGATCAACTAATTAACTTAAGATAGTGAATTACTAAAATTATGGTGTAGAAGGAAAGTATTAGAATGGAGACTATAATAGAACACAAAAATAAATTAAATGCATAGGAAAATATGTGTAAATATATGTAGATGGGGATGAATGAAGGATTGAGAAGTGAATTCAACTTTACTTAGCAATGTGCAATATATTGATGTATATTTGTATTATATCATTTAATCTAATGAACCAAAAGCTAAATTAAAATTGGCATTGGATATATAGGTTTATTTGTTAGAATATCATTTATAATTGAAATAATAATAAAGTTAGTTTTTAATGATTTTTAAATAAATTTAAAATTTATATATTGTTTTAAAAATATTCATATTACATTTTTTGAAATATGATACCTATGTTCTAGTGTTAGGAAATTGATATTATTCTATGAAGGAGTCATTACGCTTCATAAAATATTAATAAAATTTAGAAAAATAAAATATTCAGTAATACATTAAACAAAATAAATTTTTGAAATTTTGATTTTCATAAAGGTGTTTTATTTTGAATGGCTATGAAAATTTGGTCATTTAAATGTGGAACTGAACGAATGAGTTTGGGATCATATTGTAGATAGCTTTGGTAGAATGGATATCTCTTAATATGTGACATAATAAATATCCCTCAAACCTTGAAATAATAGATACCCCCAATACTTAAACCTTAGCAAATAAAAGTATCAATTCAGACTCATTCTCTTCATATCATCAAATTTTCAACAAAAAAATATCAATTTAGATTTATACTTCTAATATCAATAAATTAAAAAAATAAATAACTAGCAAATTTAGACTCATTCTCAAGTCTTTCCCTCTCTCCCTCTCTCCCACTCTCTCTCCCACTGTCTTTATCTCACTCTCCCACTCTCCCACTCTCCCACTCTCCCTCTCTCCCTCTCTTCCTCTCAAGTCTTTCCCTCTCTCCCTCTCCCTCTCTTCCACACTCCTCTCTTCATCTTAGGTCTCCCCACTCTCTCTCTCTCTCCATCTCCTTCCTCTCAGGTCTCTCCTCTCTCCCACTCTCTCTCTCCCACTCTCCCTCTCTTCCTCTCTCCCACTCTCTCTCTCTCTTCCACTCTCTCTCCATCTCCCTCCTATTTCCCTCCTCTCCTCTCCCACTTTCCTAAACCCTAAACCCACTCTCTCTCCCACTCTCCCACTCTCGCTTTCTCTCTAATATCAATTTAAATTTATATTTTTAATATCAATTTAGATTTATACTATCATCAAATAAAGGGGATATACCATCAAAAGCATCATCCAAATCATTAAATGTGAGATTCGCTAAACAACTCTACATGGCTTAGTTGGGGGTGCCATAATATTAAGGTTCTTGGTTATCAAACTCACAACTATAGGAAAAGTTTCTTTCTTACAAGAGATAGAGACCTGGAAATGGGTTGAATGTTAGAACTACAATTGGGAGATAGAAAAGGGCAATCCTAGATCTAATGCTCAAAATATAAAAATGGATAGTGTTGATGGTGTTTTTATGCACTTCTCAACACAGGCAGTGCATAGGTGCACTACCTCTCTTGAAAGACAATCTTCCACAATCGAGTTGCAGAACACTATCCCAAGGTCTCTCGGGTGTCAGGTCATGACAGTGCTTAGATACCTCAGTAGTTTGATGTGATTTGCTGGAATCACAAGGCAGCCTTACGGGAATACAAAGTGTGGATGTGAAACGCGAAGTAGGATCTTAAAAGGGGGAGTTCTTAGCATAAAAGCATTCAGGTGTTGACTGCAGGTTCAAACAGCAATCTCGAACTCCATCTAGTTGTTGGGTTCAGCTTTATAAGGTATAATGAACCTTGGTGTTGTTCAATTCCTAAAGAAAGTGAAAAAGAGCGAAGGAGAAAGAAAGTTCCTAAGCCTAAAGCTTGCTGCGAACAGTGATAATGGAGTCCCTGCAATGGACAATTCCTTCAAACAATCTCCCACTTAACCAGGAATTTCACAATATCATGGGAGTTGTGCAATCTTCTAAGGGCTGCAGATTTGTATCCCTCATTCACCACATACATGTATGAATTAAAGACAAGTGTTTGGGGCAGCTTAAATCAGGTCCAGGCTAACTTTACAAAGCTATCTACCTTCAGCAAACAGCAAAAAGTATGGACTAAGGAGTTATCAACAAAGCAGGAATTTTTCATGAACAGCCAACAGCATTCCTAAAATTATCAAAGTAACATGAACAGCTAACTAAACAGCAAAGAGATCTAAGCTAACATCTAAGATTGGAGAAATGAATCAATTAACATGAGAGAACACAAGGAAATGCATCAAGTCAATGCTATTTCTCATATATTTCAGCAGCATGTCTTTACAACAACTCAACTCTCTTTTGCAAATGAGGGGAGTCCTCTATTTATAGTGTTTCAAAAGTTAAATGAATGGCCAAGATTCATTACAATTGTGTGGCCAAGATTCATTACAAATTAGGGTTTCACCTACCCCCAAATAGATTTACAATTAAAAAAACATCTTTTGTCCTTTCCCTATTTTGTCATCTAGTAGATGACACTATTTGCATTTTCGTCCTGTAGCTAATTGCTGTTTTTCTGGCTGTAGCTACTCTTCTGGGAGGTCTACTTCCTCGGCCGGGCTATCTGGTTGCTCCTCAGAGGCTGCGTGATCAATCTGCTTGAGGATGACGGCCTGGAGCTTATCTATTTCGAGGATTTCGCACTTCAACGTCTGGTAGCTCCATTCTTTGGCGTTCTCTTCCAGCCGCTTCCAGTCTTCATCATACTTTGAGCTCTGATCTCTGAAAAGCTCTGATCTATCGAGGGCACGGGCGGCGAAACTTAGGAAGTCTGTCGTGATATCTCCGGCTGCCCCGTCCTTCATCCTCTCCTCAAAATAAGGCCTAACCTTCTCCGCATCTAATTGCACAGTGGGTATATCATGGCCCGTTATCAACTTCAGGTACTCGGTGCATTCTGCTCGGATTTCCTTGATCCACGCAATATCCGGATCAATCCTGCTCTGGATCTGCTCCGTCCTCTCTTTACGGTGGATGAGGTCCCTGCGCCATATATCTACCAGCCAGTGATCTTCCTTCTTCAATTCTAACTTCTCTTCCCACGAGCTTTCTGGCATTTGGAGGATGGCCTCAACCTTCGGGAAGGCAGAGTCGTAAATTGCGGGGAAGTTGGTGCAGAGCTTCCTTGTACTTTCCAAGGACTGAACCAGGTCCAGGAACTTGTTGGCTATCTGCACAGCCAAGCCGATCCCTATGTTTCCGACCTTCACAACCTGTTGGAACCAGTCCTCCGTGGTCTTTTCCAGGTTCCTCCTCCTTTCCAGCTTATCTATTTGTTCCTTGGAGAGTAGCTGTGGCGCGGCCGTAGAGGTAGTGGGGAGGTCGTCGATTGAAGACCATTGTTGGATGTAGTCAGTTAGGGCAGCAACCTGCGCCTTTAGTTCATCCTTGGTGATCTTATCCTGCTTAATCAGGTGCACTACCGTAGCCACTGACTCCTCAAGATGCCCGACCTTCTGTTCCCTGGTGGCCGTCCCTAGGTCGATTGTGGAGATGCTGTAACTTACTCCATCCTGGCCAATAGTTGGCGTTGCCACTTGTGCAGCCCGGGAGCCAGAAGCGTCCATTGTTACCCTGGAACGGACCTTAGGCTTCTTCTCCTTCTTTGGCGTGGCTAGAGATCGAGCCAAGATGGCCTCCAACCTTGACCTCGGATCGCTCAAGACAGGATTGGTCTTTTCGAGTTGTTCTTCTAGCCAGTCGGGCATGGCAGCCTTGTCCTTGGGCGTCTCGCGGCTGCCCTCACCCTTCTCCGTCAGGGGCAAGACCTCGGTCTCCTTTTCCAGTTCTTCTTTTTCTTTGGCAGCATCCTCCTCTTCGTCGGAGTCTTGATAGAATACAAGGCTTTTGACGGGTGCCCTTGTAGTTAATAGCTGAGTGGGATCCTCCTTTTCCGCCACCTCTTCTTCCTTTTCTTCGACAGCCTCGGCGCCGGGGCTGCTCACAATATGGACCTCGGCCTCAGTGACGGCTTGTTTGGGCTGTTCCTCCGGTGGCTGCCCCTCTTCACCTGGCTGCCGAGCCGACTCTTCCTCGACGTCTTCATCAAAAGTTTTGACAACCTCTTTGTCTTTCGAGTCATCCCCCTCATCCCTGCTTTCAGAAGAGCTCGTCTCTTCCTCCTCATAAGCAACTTTGTCAATGGTTCTGCGATCGTGCTCAGGTTGCTCGTAATAGTCGTCGGCCTCCTCCTCCATAGGTTTCGAAGCCTCTCGCTCTTGCTCCTCCAACTCTTTTGAAATCTGCATGGTGGTCTCCATGGCTGGGGGCCCTGTTGGCGGTTGTGAAGGCTGGGATGTTGCGAGTGCTTGGGCCAAGGCTGCTTGGAGAGCAGGATCCATTAAAAGTTGCGAGAGCTCCGGGGGAAGATTATGCAAGTGTCGTGTAATGGCCTCGGGCACGCTAGAAAGGGGAATAGGCGATGGTATTGTTGCCAGAGGTAGCGAGGTGATGGGGGACATGGCAGCAGCAGAGGAAGGGGAAGTGGTCATGTTGGAGGAGGAATCAATATTGATTACGGATCCGGCTGGAGGTGAAGAGGCGAGGTGAACGGAGATGTCCACCGCTTGTGGAGATGAAGCAATGGTGGCCTGAGAAGTGGGCAGCGTACCAGCCGGGGGAGGAAGGAGCAAAGGAGGCTGTGCCTCGGTTGTGATTAATGTCCTTTTGAGCTTCTTGGGAGATGAGCCTCCCGTATCCCTTGTTGCTTGTTCTTTGGGGCCCCCGGACTGCGCTGTTTCTGCTTCTTTCCTCTTTTGGGACCTGGTGATGGGGGGAGACTTGGAAGTCTCACCGGCTGATGGGGAGGCAGCAACATCTCCCGTGGCGCTTGGCCCGCCTTTGAGTGCCTCGTATGTAAGAGTTACCCCTTGTTGCTTTAGTTGTTCCACTTGCCCATCAACCCACTCCTGGGTGCGAGTTATGATAGGCTTTGTGATAATGTCCAGGTCTTCAATCTCCTGCTCGTCCCAATCGATGGAGGGGATTGCCAGGTCGGCAACCGCAGGGTATCTCGGGTGCACCAGTGTGGATTCATCTTCCTCTAGCTGGTCTGGTACCGGAAACAGCTGTACTCTTCTCAAGAACTGCACCGTCATCCGCATATAATGTCTCTGGCGGACCTCCTTATCATCTTTACAGTCTGCCCAGAAATCCTCAACATGGTACAGGTGGGTGTATGCCGGCCCTAGCGCCTTCCTGACGTGGCCGTGGGGATCCATTCGTGGGCGAGCCGTGTACCACTCAAAGTTATACTCCTTGAGTTCCTTTTCTGAGTTACCGGCGCATTGAGATGTTTGCAACCGATACTGGCCCTGGCCGAGGATCATGGGATAAGGGATCCCCGTTACATGCTTCTGGCCGAAGACCGCCTGAATATGTTGGAACTGCCGGGAAAGCTCCAGGAGGATGATTCGGTCATTTGGGTACCTAGGCAGCTTGTTTGGTCGTTCTGTGAACCCTTGGGCGCGGATGTATGTGAATTTAGGGAATTGAATGTACAGGAAGGCATACTCCCTCAAGAGTGCCCTGGCGCTGTGAGATACCCTTCTCTCGAAGTCCCCGGCTATCAATCTGATAATATGGCCTATGAAGGCATCATTGATCCGGCGGTACTCCTTTTTAAAGTAGCGGTATTGTAGCTGAGGGTATTGGTCAAAAGGCTTGAGTCCTCGCTTATGCTCTCCATCCGGCGCCCTGAAGAGTCCACTATATTGCCTCTTATCCGCTAATGAGTACACCAGGTACGAGGTCATGTAGAATTTGTTGCTCTTTTTGACATTCATAAACTGCTCGTGGAAGCAGTTGCTGATGATGCTTCCCCAATCAAATGAAATCTTGGTTTTAACGTCCTCATTCCCTCGGACGATCTGCTCAATGTAATAAGCCATCCATTCCTGGAAGAAGGCGGCTGTCGGGAGGCCCATGACCCTGCTCAGCATGGTCACAAGGTCGTGATAGTCTTCATGAAAGTCACTGCGGAAAAGCTCCTGAGGGACTTTTGCGGCGCTGCCCCGCCTCTCCTTGAGCCAGTAGACGTTGATTGACTTCTTGCAGCCCAACGGATTGGCGTCCCATGCTGCCTGGCACTGCTCCATCGTGGGGATCTGCATGTGTGGGAATGTGGGAATGTGGAAGGTTCTTGCAATTCCCTCTGGAGACATGTCTGCGAGGATATTCCCCTCTTTGTCTACTATGGTTCTGGTGTCTGTTTGGTAGGCTTCTCGGCAAGCCATTACCAACTCTGGTGCTATTAGAGACGGAGGAAAGCCAGCAGCCTTTGCGATTCCACTTTGGCGTATCATCCGGGCATTCTTAGTCTTAGGGTCGACCTTGACCCTCTGGGTGAACTCATCTATGTCCACCTGACCTATGTTGGTGTCTGAGATCTCTTTCTAGTCAGTTGAGACTTTTGACTGGAGCGGTTCACCCTGGAATTGGAATTTCATCTGGTCTTTGTCTTCTTTCCCACGGATGGCCCTTCCAGGTTTCTTACCCTTGTCCTTTTCGGTAGAGGCCCCTGAAGCTCCTGCGGCCGATTCCATATATCCTGCAGGTAAAGGGCGAAGTCAGCATCACAGAACACCAAAGAGTGTTAACGTTAGTCCGTATCGAGTATATTATCTAAACAATCATATAAATACATCATAAATTTAACCCTTAAGTGATATTTGTATCATATCAGAGCATTTACCCAATCCGGGCCCGGAAGGCCGGACTTCCCTGGCAGGAATGCTGTCAGGAAGGGAAAACACGAAAGGAAGCTCCCGGAGACATCCGCTGGCCCCATGTTCATGTTCCAAGGGGTGCATGATGAAGAATGGCTCAATTTAGGACGTGGGTCGAAGTTAGATTTTCAATTTGGATTGATCTGGATCGATTCGAAGGGCTCCGGAGGTTTCAGGCCGGAAGGCGGCCGG
>VDFB02142517.1:228263-247107 GCA_007258455.2 Sequoia sempervirens | reverse complement strand
CCTACTATGGTTGGTTATTGGAAATGAAACTATAGATTAGATCCAATTAGGTGATGTTATTTATCTTAATTGTTCATTTACTCTTAAGTTCAATAACTTTTATATGATTTAAATTTAGAATACTATTTGTAAAACAAATTATATTGTCGGAATTGTTACTTTTGGGCAAAATTAGGCATACCCCAATTAAGGGACATCACACTTTCCCTTATAAACCCAAAATATAAATCACTCAACATCATAAACTTTACTTTATCTTACCTTCTATATAAGATCCTCTTACTTATCAAAAAACAAAGGTAATAATATAATTAAGTACACATTTAATATAGGTGGCACCAAATATCACTTAACATTCCATGGAAACTCATCCAAAGTAGACTAGGTAATTAGGATGATCAAATAAATTCATATGCATTCAATGCTTTGTATAGCTACAATCAATTTTAAGTACCTTATATTTTATGGGTAGAGGAAAATACTGTGTGGAAATCTTTAGTTTGATCAGCATACCTCTCTAGATTAGAACATATTTTCTCATGAGTGAGTATCCACTCTATGTATATGTGCTTCTACCATGCTAGTAACTAACATGTCCTCCACTCTACAACCTCACAAAACACATCGTGTAGAATTATTTAAAATTATTTTATTTATTTGAAGTTATTTTATTTTACTTCATAATTATTTAAGATTTCATTTATTTTTGATCGTAGAGATTAGATGGGGTCTACTTCCATATAGAGAAATAGAAAATAATAATCGCATTAGTCCTCTGATAGGGGTGCACACAAAGGTTCCCAACTAGGAACAATCAAACCCAAAGTAATTGATGTCACTTAAATCAACATATCCTAAACTAAACAACAATCAAACCCAGATTGATGACACTTACATTAGCATATCTTAAACTAAATAATTGAACTTGTTGAAATTATGATACTCCAATATTCCCCTTCTTTGAAGACCTCACAACCGACTAATGTGGTGGAATATATTTCTTTCATTTTACTTTTGTCCACCCTTGAATCTGTGATTGACCAATCCCTTCCGGGCTTGCCACACACACTGGAGTTTTTGTGGGCTCTATTGCAATGTTGGGTAGAATAGAGCACCTCACCTCCAAATTTTGGGACCCAACCAGACTTGTAGAGTCCAAGGATTGAATTATTGAAGTCTCAGAAGTGTCCTTAGTAAAGGGACATTGCAGTTTTTCTACCCTTTTCAAATAGCAAGAATCGCTCTACTAGGGAAAATTTTGATTTGCCTTTGAGAAGGTCTCATTAATCATCTTTGTGTTTTGCTTACTATTAATCTTCTTTGAAGGGTCTGCATTCTACTTAGGAGATTTCATTACCGAATAATGGCTAGGGGAGGAATCCTTCCACCAAGAGGCCACCCGTTGTGGTGGAGATTTGACAGTTGGACACTTAGCTACAATATGCCCAGTTTGATAGCACCTCCTACACCTGAAAACTAAACCTTCATAATCCAAAGACTATTTCCAACATTGACCATTAGCTCTCAAAATAATTTCAGCTGGAAGATCCTTAGAGATATCCAATTGCACCAGAATCCTTGCATAAGTTGTGTGGATGAATTGCTTTGAATTGACATCTGTAGTCAAAAAATTACCCACCGAGTTTCCAATTATTGCAAAACATGATTCAAACCAAAAGTGGAGGGGAAGATTTGGGAGGTGAACCCAGATCGACAAAATTGAGAAAGATTTTGTTGATGGATCAAAATTTGGATGCCATGGCTTTTAGTTGCAACAAATCTCCCTCCCAGCTAGACATAATCGAATGATGTTCTTTTCTTTCTTGCTATCAAACACTACAATGAAAACCCTTTGTATGTGGGTGCCCCTAGACCGCCCATGAGTAACCAAGATTTAGAGATCCAATTATGGAGGTCAAGAAGACTGGGCCAATGATGGGCGAACCGACCAATTAAACCGTGCTTTGAGAAAAATTCTTCATTTTCACACAGTTCCTTTGATAGGGAGGCATCGAACACCAGCGATAAGGGAGCATCAGAACATTGGATAAAATGCATGTTGTCTGCATTAACCTTTTGGTTTTGTGGAGGTGACAGAGGGGGAGATGAACTAGACTTGGTCAGCCCAAAGAGGGAGGGTTTGGCCCTCAACACCGTACTTCATAAGGAGAAGACCAAGATTTCAAATCTAGAAAAGTTTGCTCAACTCAACAGCCCACCCTGCAGCCAACACGCATTCTAAAAACACCATCACAAACCTGACAAGGAGGAGAGAAAGGAGGGTTGAAGGAATCACGAAGCCACATCACCCGTGAGAAGCCACGTAAACCATTTGAAGCAAGTATGAGCCGGGTGGCCAAAATATTCGAGAACCCATTGCAGGGCACAAACAAGCCTCCATGTCGTGTGATCAAGAGCCAGAACCCCACAAGTAGTCTCCATTGAATCCAAATTGAGCGGAACGCCAAAGACCAAAAGAAGCTCTAGCTCCGTGAAGTTTCAGTAGTTTTAGCATGTTCAGCGGATTTATCTTTATATCTTATTCTACTTTATGAATTATTTTATTTTTACTTTCTATTTAAGAATTTAAAGCTGGCATAGTATATATCTGTTCTTTAATTTTTGTTAACATACTTATGCTGTTACACTCCACCCCTTATTGTCACTGTAGTTATGCCTCTCAACATAATTACAATTGTAAAATTGTAAACGGTGTTGATGAAAATACATGCTAATAGACAATGTCAACAGTAGATATGACTCAGAAACACAATGATTTATGAAATTTTTACAATCCATAAGATTTGCTTGAATATTTTAGATTAGACTATGTGAACATTTTCTCTTCATCAATATTTCACATCACTCCATGAATCTTTTTAGAATAAAAAAACAAAATTGTCTTTTAATGATTTTCAATTTCTATATTCAAAATTGACCTTGTCATGCTTCTGCTAATTATGTTCAGCTAGTCCTAAAGGGGGAAATGTCTAAAGTGTCTAGAGGTTATTGACAGTCGCACTGAGTACAATGTTTGATCTGCACTAGTTAGGGTTACGAGGGCGTCGTCTCTGTTTCTTGAGCCAAGCTTTTTTAAGCAGGGAATGAGGTAACAACTTGAATTCCTCACATGCAACTAGGTTTGTATACTCATTATTGCTATCTTAAATCATTACCCATACATTTTCTCCAATAACTATGCCCTCCTCTTGAGAATCTTGTATGTATGATTTTTTAAAGTTTACATTGCTCACTTTTGAAGGCAATCCCAAAGGTTAAAAATTGTAATTATAACACCCATATGCACTTGTTAGAATATGTTGATTTGATTGTCATGCAAGGATTTGAGTAAGAGTGTCATGTCTGGACTGGTATTAAGCAAGTGTCTGCAATTGAATGCAAGCCCCATACCTCACCTGTCCTATGACATTGTTGATTAGCTCTGGAGGTCCATAACTTGGCTGTTCAAAACAATAATCTTCTATACCATGTTTCTGGCATGGTTATTTTTCCTGATAAAAATGATTTGTTGTTACCCATTTGTTCTTTTTCTTCAATTGATGCAGTACACGTCAACAAAACATGCACCATTAGTTCTGGGATTGAATTTCATTAGGTACTTGCAATTCCCCCTGCTCAATGTCAGTTGCCCCATTTCCGATCGAACACCCATAGCTTTCTTTTCTTCCAGATACGCCAAATAAATCATAGGATATTGTTTTGCAGAATTATATCTATTTGAATTATATCTGTGCTATTTTATGTTCGCAGTTGCCTTTTGTATATGAGAGTTCATTAATAATTCCACCCATCTGCATAAGATGGGATTCTTATAGATATTTTTTATTTTAAGAAGAAAATAGCATACAGAAGTTCGCCCATTTGCAGTGAATAGGGTTTTCATAGATATTCTATGAATTCTTAAGAAATATCAGCATATTAAAATGTACCCATCTGCATTGAAAAGGCTTCTTTTGTAAATTTTGTTCAATTCATAATATATATATGCATACATAAACCCGTCCATCTACTTGGAATAGACATTTTGTTTACAAGATATATATCATTTCAGGAAGATTATCGGAGCATAGAACAATGTTTGGAGCATGGAAGAAGGATGTTGATGTTGTGCAATCAACATTGACAACATATTTGCTGCACCAGAAAGTAAGAAAAATAAGAGCAGCAGTAAGAAAAAGGTCAATAAGAAAGAGGTTAATAAGGCCATAGAGTTTTGGACAAAGGCTATACTGTATCTGTCAAATCCTGGAATGGTTGTGAGCATCATGATGATGATTAGTATACCACTGCCCTACCCCCAGCCCCTACTTGGGGTAAAGATAAGTCCCAAGAAAAAAAAAGTATTCTGACAAGATATTTTTCACCTATTTCAGCTTCTTTTTATTAGGAAATCAAATAATAAACTATTACTTGTCCTTCATAACTGAACTGTACCACCCACACACAATAATTAGGGCTTGGTATTTTATTTTTTATTAGTTCCTGCCGAGGAACTATAGTGATCCCTTCAATCAGTAAACAGTGATTAATCCTGGTTTCTCTAGCCAATCAGAATTCAGATTTTTTCAGGTTTTATTCCCCAATGCTTACTTGGCAAATATGTTGGCTAGTTAACTGCTCTGAGATTTGTTGGTTTGTTATTGGCCTGGATAAACAGCTACAGGATGTCAGAATGTGATTTTGGTTTCACGAGACAAGAGGGCGCATGAATTTTGAACTGTCAGATGGCTCAGGCAGTTGGCTGTTGCAGATAGTCAGACTCCTCTGCACTTATGAATTGTCAGAGCCTCCTCTGAACGTTATGAGGCAAGAGGAACGACCTTACACATGTTCAATGTCACCCACCTTGCAAAGCCACATCCCAAAGAAAGTTTAATGCATCTGCTTCTACCGTTTCAAGCTCTGGCCTTCCCACAATAAGGGAAATTTCATCCTAACCAGGTCTCCAGGAGTTCATGGGTGATCCATTTCGGTTTAGTATTTCTTTCATTTCTCAGAGAGTTTGAATTGTGAAGATGCAAATCATTATTTAATGGTTGTGTATTGTTTCAATTGTGGAGATAGGCACATTATGTCATGTTTTTCTAGACTTAGGCATATACCTGTTGGCTGTAAATGCAATTTTCAGGCATCTAGGGCTAGACTATTTCAGGAGTACAAAGAGGCTCAAATCCAAGCTTTCTTATCTCCTCTCCATCAACGGGTCCTATATCCTGTTGGACTGTGGTTGGAACGACTTTTTTGACACTCAACAACTGCAACCTCTAACCAGGTAACAATTTTCATTCTATTCTGTCATAGTGCTATATTTTTCGCTTAAGTTCCTTTAATGCTTTTTTAAACAACAGGGCCCAAAATGGGTAGAAGAATGCCCATTTTTGAGAAACCCTAGACATTTTGAAATACACTAGAACTTGGATGGAAATGTACGAGCAGAAGTATTGGAACCAGAATTCTTTATTTTGTTTGCCTAGCATTCTACTGAATTTATCTGAAGATAATATAATCTTGTAATATTTTGTTTATTTCAACCTTCATATCAGATGGGAGAGATATGTCTCAACGTCTTGAAAACTTTCTGGAACCCAGAATGGACTTTGTAATCTGCTTGCCATGCCATAATTGCTTTAATGGCTCTCTCAGAAGCATCCAGTCCCATAAACTGTGATAATTGCATGTGAGTTTGAGAGAATCTTCACGAAAGCCATGCATGGCATAGCCTGCAATCATTGCAGTCCATGACTCAACATTTCTTGGAGGCATTTTGTCAAACAGTTCTTGTGCCTTGTGTATCCTTCCAAATTTTGCATACATGTCTTGTAGGGCACTGGCAATTATAATATCCGAAGAAAATCCACATTCAATTACTCTGTGATGGATGTCCATACCATGTTCCAAAGCTCCTATTTTGGCACAGGTTGGGAGGATGCTGGCCAACGTTGTGGTATTTGGCTTTACACCTACTACTTGCATTTTCTTAAAAGTCTCCAAAGCCTTTTCAACAAACCCATTATGTGCATATTCTGCAATCCTTGTAGTCCATGAGACCACATTTCTTTTAGGCATTTCTATGAAAAAACTTAAAGCCTCACCAAGAGCACCATGCTGTGCAGATCCTGCAATCATCTTATTCCATGAGACCAAATTTCGTTGAGGCATTTCTTTGAAAAGCTTAAGCTCTTGTCAACAACACCATTTTGTGCATATCCTACAATCATCGCATTGCATGAAACCACATTTCTTGCATTCGGTCTCCAATTTCATTCAAACAACCAAATATAATTTGGCAATAAATTGTGAATGTTTATTTGAAAATGATCCCATTAGTAGCAGTCTACTCAATTTTGGATGGAATACAAGACACTCTATCAGGTTCACATTTACCCTCCATAGTCATGTTTGGAGCTACAAATATATTATCTTGAAATCATGATAACATAAATTAACACTAAAAATATATTTTCTATTGAAGTAATGATAATTTGAAGATTATACTTCAGGCATTGATAGAGGATGTGGGTGGCAAAAATTAGATGCTTATGCTAATCTTGGGGCATATTACATGGTTGGCATTCCTGTAGTTGTTCTTTTAGCCTTTGTACTGCATGTTGGTTGCAGGGTCAGTTAACCTTTACCCATTGATTTGATTTCCAAAGCTCTAAAATTTATGTTTTCAATGCTTAACAGATCGGTGAAAACCTTGGTTTTAAAAAAATATTATTTTTAGGTAAATTGAGAGTGTCTATTGGGGTTTTCACCCATAACAAAAATAGAGGAATAGAGTATTACTTTTTAACATTTAATTTGTTGCTTATGCTTTATTTTTATAACTATTTCAGGGACTCTGGCTCGAACTTGTCTGTGGCCTTTCTGTACAATCAATTTTACTATTCTTAATGACTTCATGTACAAATTGGGAACAAAAAGTAAGTAGCACCAATGAGTCCATCATTCTAAAGAGTGGACTTTGAAAATCCAGCAATTGTTGGTTTATGATACAAGAAGACATGAGCTGTATCCGATTTTTTGCACCAATGATGATGTGTATAGGATTGAGATGATACTATTTGAATGTAAATTATGCGTGAGACAGAAGAATGAATATCAATGACACATAGCAGCCAGTAATGTATCTTAATTGTGTCAGACCAATTTCAATTCTCTTAACCATTTTCCTTTGATGGCACATACACATGACATGTAGACCAACAAATTACTCTGTTCTGAGACACTATTTAATCTACCATTTTTGTCTTTACAGTGTATTGGTTGGGCCATGAGAACAAATGCTTTCTTTGAATCTAGCTGAATATTATCCATGCATGTAGAAATGTACCTACTATATGTATAATCACATGACTGTTGGTTGTCTAATGGTCAGGCAAGAAATGCAAGAGAAAGAGTATATACATCAGCATTACCCATTGCATACAATAAAGGTATGTGCTATTTACTCTGCTTTTATGAGAGTTGATTTTTGAAAATTCATTTTAAATTAAGAATGAAAAAACATGGAAAAACATATCTAAAGCAATATGCTTTGACGTTCCTAAGCTGCTAAAATACTAGGAAAACCAAATGCTGGACTGTTATAAAATACCTTTGACATGTTATCATGAATGCTTGTCATCAAACAGGATGATCAGTTGTGGGAGTCAATTTTCAAACTCTTTGAAGACACAAGTTGATTTATGGCTGCCTCGAGCTCTAAATTGCATCAGGCTATTTCAGCTGTAACAGCAGTGCCATTATTAAATGAGACATTCTCGTTAGTTTATTTAATATACTTGATAGAGCCATAGAGTGGTCAGTTGCAAATGAGTGGCAAGAACTTTTTTTGTCCAATAAGAAAAACTATTGTCCATATGCTCATTGAATTCTGATTAAGCTACAAATCTAGGGTTGTCAGCACATTTACTAATTAGTTTTATTGTAATACATTTTCAGTAGCTGAAATCAAATTTCAGAATTTATTTGGGGATTCCAATTGGCTGTTATATCATTTATATTTTTAGATTTGAGTATATTGTAGTCATATGATGAGTATATCAGGGTTTGGTATTGTTTGTCATTAATAATTTTGAAGAGTTTGGTTTCAATTCCATCCAATTACCAAATCAGCTAGAAGTTTTCCCATAGTTTTTTTATCAATGTAACTCTCATTCTGTGACTTTTGGGCCTTTGTTCTCATATGTACTAAATATTCAGTTTCTTTGAATAGAAGAGCATTATTTGCAATTTCAACAGTAAATTACACAATCTTTACATACTGCAAAACTAATCAAACAAGCTGCAAACAAAAACAAAACCATTCTTGCATACTTTGGCAGGAACTTCGCTGCTCTGCAGCTCTTGTTTATAAATTGTAACCCACTCACCATTGGGTGTTTTTTGTTTGTTTTATCTAAGAAATTAGAATTCTTTTGTTCACTAACCATCACTAGAAAGCACCACTGGAGAAATTTGTGCTTTTTTCTTTTAGTTGTAGATCATTCTGTTCATATTTATTTGAGAGAAGGCGAGGGTAACGTTCTGTAGTTTGGAATTTTGGAACACATTAGGAGAAGTTTAAGGAGGTGAACTTAGATGACAAGTATATTATCTAGTACAAAAATATGTATTGGGGACTAACTATATAGGAATCAACATTAATTACCAGGTAGATGAAAGTAGTTTTGAGCCCGTATTCCCTCTTAAAATTCCCTCTTCACTGCATTATCATTTTCCAGATTCTGTTCTCTCAATCTATGTAATTAGAAGGCTCCATAGGACAACTATTTTTATCTGAGATTTCAGAGGTGTGCATCTTGATTTGGATGAGATTTATTATAATCCATGGATGCAATATCTCTTCCTTCCCTTTTCAGGTGTCCAATCTCCCTGCAAGTAATGAAGGAGCTGTTAAGACAGTATAATTCATAACTGAATTATACTTGTGTACGTTCATCAAATATTGTAGAGTCCCCGTTTGGTGTCATTTGTCTCTCAATTAGTTGTCAATAATATCCACCCCAATGCAATCTTAATTAAGGGTGTTTAATTAATAAAATATTTAATATGAAATATAACTAATAAAATAATAAATATTAAAAATAAAGTGAAATAAAGTTGAATTTCAAATTTAAAATATTGGCTCCCAATTTAGGGCCTTGGGACCTAAACATGCAATGGGGTATTTAAACTGCCTGGGTGCCATTTGGAAAGAAAAGGAGAAGAAGCTGATGTATGCTGCTCTTTTTCAAATCTGCTACTTGGGACGAAAACCCTAGATAGCAACCCTTCTAAGGTAGGACGAAAACCCTGTCCTGAATTCCCTGGTTTGTTCCATTTCTATTCACTAAAAACTTACTGATCTGAAGGTGAATTTTCCCTAGTTTTAGGACAGTGCACGGTCGCCTAGAGTTGTAAACAGTTTGCAGATATTGTAGGCGAATTCAAGGGTTTAGAGGCAGATCAAAGGCCTTAACTGGCGACTTCAAGCAGTGCTTTTTCTTTACTTCATTCCCATAGCAAATCAGATTGAAGCATCAGGTCAGATCCACCTTATATATTTAGACACCTACTACAAGGGACTTGAATCAGAAGTGGTGCCAATACATAGAAGAGCAGATTTGGGCAGTATTACACCCCTGCAGGTGGGCACCAGTCAATGAGGTGAAATCTAGGGGTTGTTGACGCAAAGGCAGATCCAAATCATAGACCGAATCACCCAGATATGAGGAAGACAGTGAGTTGCTTACATCTTTGTCTAACATGAGTACAGTTCTATAATCGCCCAAATATAAGTTGTGATTGTTAATTTTAGGATCAGAATTTAAATAAGCAGAAGTAGAACAATTTCAAACAATTTAACACAGCATATACCCTGAGAAAACCCTCCTCCTTGAGGCAGAAAAACCCAGCAACAATATATCAACTATATATTGAATGAACCAGCAACAAGATGCTTTACAATGAGGCCAATCTCAAGGCCAATCTGGGGCAATAATAACAGCACCTGACTATATACAAATACGTGCCCAAAGAAGAATGATAAACTTCAACGTCGATCTGCTGTAAGTGAAGCGAACTACCGATGAATTGCAAACTTGCTTGAATGATGATTATTGAATGATAAAGGATAGAGCAGCGCCCCCATAATTAGTTGATATGTTTTCACCAAATCAAATGCGTTTCCAAGACAAGTTCTATTTCACCAAAAAAGATGTGGCCCTGTGGCGACTATTCTATATGTTTGGCTACATTAAATAAAATAATAATTGTTATTTGAATGAAGTGCCTCGTCATAAAGTCGGCTCCAAATAAATATATAGCCACGACTATATTTATTTGCTTATTAAATTGATAAAAGGATTATGCCTGAAGCTATATCATCAACAGTGATCAATATCTTATCAATCCTAATACGCCCATTCCTAATTGTACGTAAGGGAAATTCAAAAGCATTGGTGAGATAAAAAAAAACCTAGATTGTTATTTGTTGTTGTCAGTGCTGTAATCAATTGTGTTTTGATTCCTGGTAATCAAAAATTGGCACTGTTTATGAATAATACAAATTCCGATCAATATTTCATCGTTACTGTGAAGTTGAATCTACTTTTAGTTCAACGATAATCTGTCACTACGAGTCATATGTACAAAAGGAACATTACATTAACTGTCAATCAGTTATAGTTCATTGGCAACAGTTTCAGTTTGCTGTCAAATGAGTTAGCATGATTATAGGAAGTCATTGAAGTTTCTGCAGCTATATATTTGTATTTTCTGTTGATGAATAAAGTAGTGAGTGTTTTGGTTTCAATTCTAATTTGGTATCAGAGCTGTAGAAAGATTCCACAAGAACTCTCTGAGGGATTATCAAAGAGGCTTGTTGAGGACGGTGAGGTATGCTATAGCCTAAAAGGAATCTGTTGTGGAGCTGCTCATTGTAGAATATGCGAAGGAGATCAGAGGAAAGTAATCCATTTGAATCTAGAGTTGTTTGTGTATTTTTTATGAGCCGCTGCTGCAACGGTGAAGCTTACTGCTGCTGCTGGTCCATTTGAGTGGTGTTTATGAGTCTTTCCTCTTGTCAAATATCTTCAAGTCTACGTGACACTGAATGCTGTTTGTATTTTTGTGGAGGAAATTCTTGAAGGGAGGCATATATTGTGAGGTTTTGAGCAGCCATAAGTGCTGAGAACTGCAAACAACAGAAAAGGACACTGCAAAACCAAGTAAAAATAATGATGTTTCTATTTGAAGGAACCACAATTGAAGAAAAGAAAGCTACTACAAGAGATTTAGGAGGAGATATTTGACAAGAGCTTGTATTATATCAAACAAAACAAAAAAAAAGATGGGAAAGAGAATGTCAGCCGTTGTTGAAGAACCACCAGATATTAATAGTGATGATGACTTCATTGAAGCTAAGGCACTTGTCTTATTTTGAAGAGACCAACACTTTGAAGACGGAGAGGGATGCAACAAAAGATAGATAGATGTACAATAGTCTGAGGTGCTTGTGGATCAGAGAAACTATATCTCATTGGGGTTATGAGACATACATGTGAGGATTAATGTCTAATAGTTCAAAGGAGATCTGAAATCTGGAAGTTTAGCATTATATCTTTACAAGAAGTGATGAGACACTTCATGTGCAAACGATGTCCAATGATGTTGGAAACTTGGATTACAGCTAGATGACTATACCTATAATTGGGAGCAGCTTGAAGAAGTTTTACAAATTTGAAAACTGTTTTCAAATAACAGCTTCTGCATAATGTATTTTATATTGTTTTGATTTAAGTTGTTAGTTTAGTCCCCAGCTTGTACTATATAGAGATATGTTCGGAGTCCATCAAAATTTCGTTATTCATTAAGAGGCAGTGTTAGAGAATATAATTCCTAACTGAATTATACTTGTGTACTAGTCATTAGATATTGTAGAGAGTTCCAGTTTGTTGTCATTTGTCTCTCAGTTAGTTGTCAATAATATCCAATTAACTGTTAATCAGTTATAAGTTCGCTGGCAACAGTTTCAGTTTGTTGTCAAATGAGTTAGCATGATTGTAAGAAATTGTTGAAGTTTATGCAACTATATATTTATATTTTCTGTTGATGAATATAGTAGTGAGTGTTTAGTATGTTGTTTCAATTTTTAATTGGAACAAGTGCCCATCTGTATTGGAATCACCTATGACAAAAGAGTGCATTGAAAGATGGTTTGAGGAGGGTCATTCGTCATGTCATCTACAATGCAGGCTTTGGACACGCTGGACCTCCCAACTCACACTGACGAGACTCATCCAAGCTTGGTGCTCCTCCAATTCAGGGATACAGGGTACCACAACATTTCCTCCAAGAACCCAAATGAGAAACAGATAGAGCAGGTGCTGCTCAACATTAGAAATACTCCTGCCGACTAGGGAATTGTGAGAAGCCTAGCTGATCTGCTGATCTGGCAAGGAAAAGTGAGAGGAACAGGGTCTTTATAGCCAAATTAGGAGGCCCATCGGTGTTGATTTTTATTTTATGCAGAACAAAAGCTATGTGTGGGGAAGAAGCCCTATCAATATTGGAGAGCCTCCCCATCCGTGAAACTAGCGAAGAATGTATGAGTTCCCTCAAAAGCCCAACAACCATGGATACCATATGCTGGCTTTTGAGTAGAAGCAGCTTGGATGCTAGGCTCGATGCAGCACAAGTCCTCTATGGACTTGTAACTGCAGATCTGGACTCCAAAGAATTCAACTTAATGAAAAAACCTTTCATAATTTGAATTTGCTTCACCGAGATGAATGTCAATCAACCACCAAACCTGCTATAGAAATACTGTTCGTTATCAGCACTGCGAGGAGAAACAGAATAAAGTCAGCCGAAGCACTCGTTAACCTGATCAAGATCCTTCCCGAGAAAATTCAAAAAAGGCCGAGAAATCTCTTTCACTTTTAGAAATCCCGTGCCAAAGTGCATAAGACAGATCATCTGTGGTCAACCACTCAGAATCCATGTTCTTGTCTAGAAATTTGCAAGTGTTTCAGAGGTGGGGAAAGAGACTGCCACAGTAGCCCTACGGCAAATCTTCAAGAAATACAAAAACCCATCAGTGCTTAAGGATACGGAGAAAGCAGGCGTTTATGTCAAGTTAAGTTTCATGCTGCAATTAGGATGTAAAGCAAGCGCTTGACAAAAAAGCAAAGGAGATTCTCAAAGCTCAGAAAGCCAGATCGTGGATAAACTCACTGCCCATGACGCATTATAGGCTAGCAGACTATAACATAGAGCTGGAGCCCATGTTGCTCTTTAAAATTCATACAATGAGGGACCACAACTCCAACTGACGGGGATCATGCAGCCGACCACTACCCCAACATCAATGCTCTGATTCAAAATGAAGTACAACAAACCAATGAACAACAAATACACTTTTGCAGAGTTATATCCAGAACACACAATGAAATACTTTAACCCAAAAAGTGAAGAACAAAGTTAACAAAAAAAAAATGTATACATACAGTGTTTCTCCTCTATTTTCACCGGCCTTCTGTCTTTGGCAACAAAAAAATACTCTCCCCAAGCAGAACTTTGCAGATTTATTTATCTTCATTCTTGAAGGAGGTGTCTACAAGATGGTAGCTTCCAGAATCATTTGTGATACATTAAAAATAATTAGTTTTTAATTACTGAATTAATCAATTGGGATACATGAGGTCAATTGGTAGGCCATTTAATAAATGATAATGTTTGTGCAACAAAGGTCTCAATGGAGAAGTCATAGCTTCAAATAAATTATGCATCTATGCATCCACTTACAGGGATTCAAACATGATTGAAATAAAACCTCTAAATTAGGAAGATGATCAAGCTCCATTACCAATAGGCTCATGTTATGCTTGCAATAAGGAGAAAGAGAGAGAGAGAGGGGGAGAGTTGGGATAGAAAGAGGGAGAGATAGAGGGGGGAAGAGTGAGAGATAAAGGAGTAAGGAGATATAGATAGAGAGGAAGAGAGAGATAGAGATGGAGATGGAGGAGGAGGAGAGGGATATGGAGAGGAGAGGAGAGAAGGATAGAGATAAAGAGGAAGATAGAGATGGAGATGGAGAAGGAGAAGGAGAGGGATATGGAGAGGAGAGGAGAGAAGGATAGGGAGAGATAAAGAGAGAGAGGAGAGAAAGATCGATAGAGATGGAAGAGATAAATATATAGAGGGATAGAGAGGGAGATAGATGGATGGATAGAGAAAGGGAGACATGTCTACAGATAAAGGGGGAGAGAGGAAAATAGAGGTAGAGATGGAGATAGTGTGGAGGAAGAGGGAGACAAATAGATAGAGAGATGTAGGTAGAGGGAGAGATAAATATAGAGAGAGATAGGGAGAGGACAGAGATATAGAGGAAGAGGGAGAGGGAAGAGATAGAGATATAGACGGCAAGACAGAGACATGTTACATTTGGCTGGCATATGTATTATGCATATATTAAGACAAAGCATGACAAGTATCAAAACCAAAAAACAATTAAAATATCAAAGCAAACAGAGACGGAGCATATATATATGTATGTTAAAGCAGTGTATTATTAAGACAGCATTTTATAGCCATATATATATATATATATATATATATATATATATATATATATATATATATATATTATGGGAAATATAAGCATATATTGTGACATATGGAAGATAAGCGAAGACAGTATATATTGTGATGGATAGGGGATAGGGAGGAGAGATGGGGAGAGACAGAGAGGGGAGAGAAGGATAGAGATAGGGGTAGAGGAGGATATATATATATTATATATATATATATAGGCTATAGGAGATGCATAATTTAATTTATATTATATGAATTATATATTAAACACAATTATATATTATATTATATATATTTATTTAATATTTTATTATTTATTATATGATATTTTGTATTTAATAATTCTTAATATAAAATATAATATGTACAAGTATAATCATAATAATATTTTAAATATAAATTTACATTATATAAAATATAGTATATAATAATTTTTTTTTTTTTAAAAACAAAAGTTAAATGGCAAAAGTTATTAAAAAAAAAAAAAACATGTAAAATAGTAAAAAGGGAAAAAAAGAAGAAGCAAGTAATATGCAAAATAGTAAATGAATGGCGAGGATGAATCCAATCGTCTAGAAACCTTTTTTAGGCGGCTTGAACCATTGATTTAACAAATTAGCTTGTGCACTTCATATAAAGAACGCCTTCGGCATAAATATATTACTTATACTATATATAAATAATTATAAAATATTACATTAGATATTTGGTTAAAGTTATTAAAGCTTTAAATTTGATTGGTAAATATATTAAATTTATTTCAATTCAATAAATATTCTAAAATATTTATTTTATATGACGCTCTTAATAAGGTTGGTAATAGTTGTTGACTTATCTTCTAGTAATGACAAATAATAAGGTTGGTAATAGAACATCTATAAAATAGTGTCGACCCAAAATATTTTGGAATGCATCATTTGCTTTGCATATTAATATAGGACGTGTTGATTGCAATTAATTTATAGACTACATATGTATATTAATTATCTAGAATTATAATCTTAGATAAAGTTTCAAAATCAAAGAATTATATATGAATAATTATTGGAGAGGAATGCTTAGTGAAGTATAACTCTCATCTATCATTCAAAATTGCATCATTAATAAGTAATTGTTCTTTCCTTTTATGACTAGAGATTTGGTTTTTTTTTTGGTTCACTAGTAGGGGTGGTTGTTTCCATAACATTAGGAAGTAGAAAGCAAGAAAATAGAAATGATGATAGATCATAGAATTCGATTTAAAACATCAATGGAAAAAAACTCACACAATCAAATCCAAAAACATTTAATGCTAATATTATGAACTATGAAAATTGTCTACAATAAAAATCATATTTTATTTTTAAATAATCATATTTTAATGTCTTAACAAGAAATTAAAGAAACATAAGTCATATTGTTAAACATGTGATAGTTGTCATCTAATACAATTTTATAGGAATATTCAAGCTCCCTCGAGCTGTCTTCATTATTGACTACAAATGCAACCAAGCTCATGAATGATGAAAATCTAACCGTAGATTCTCATCTCCAAGTATTAGCTACTTCAAACATTGGACATGGGTCTAAGACAAAACAAACTCGATATAGAATAAGACCTCTTTGATAGAATTCATAAATAAAGAGTAGTGTTGCCAAAAAGTTGCAATCACTATATAACTTCTAAAATAATTCAAAAGAGATTTATAAGAAAACCTAAAGGATACATTGCCCCATTATTTGTATCTCAAAAGGAGCAAATCTAAAATCTGATATTTAAATTGAATCTAAGAATACAACTATTATAGCTATCTATATAAGAACAGTGAGCACCTATTAAAATCTACAAACACTTAAAACTTCAAGCATGGGTTAGTGGTCTACAAATTCCTCAAAATGCTCCTATGAAATAACATGTGAATGCTTCAAAATGCAACAAATAACAAGAGAAATCTAAAGACATTATGAGAGCATAACAAGTACCTATTCCATAGTGGATTGGTGTCAAATGTGCTAATGACCCTTTCCCAATCCTTGCTAAAAATTGAAATGATGCAATGCATTATGATGAAGAGAAAAATTAGTTCTCAAATCAAGAGAGTAACTTTGCATGAAGATGTAGATGCCTTGATGAAGAATGAAGCCCTTAATTTATAGAATATTTTGATGAGAGAATGGCCAAATGGATGAATGTGGGACAAAGATTTAGCCAATGAGATAAGGCCACTTGTCAACTTGTGATAGGCTTGAGGATGAGCACATTTTGGTCAATGTGCCAAAGATTTTAAAATTGTTGAGTGGGGGACATGTAAGAATTTAAAATTGTTGAGTGGGGGACATGAAAGAATTTAAAATTGTTGAGTGGGGGACATGAAAGAGACATGTAAGACTTTCAAATTTAAAATTGTTGAGTGGGAGACATGTAATAATTTAAAATTGTTGAGTGGGGGACATGAAATAATTTAAAATTGTTCAGTGGGGGACATGAAAGAGACATGTAAGTTTAAAATTGTGAAAATGTTGAGTGGGGAATATTCCTCAAAGATGCCATGTTGAAAGAAAATAAGGATTTTAATAAATCAATAAATTGATTTATTTGTGCAAGTGGGTGGTTAGGTTAGTTTAATCAAGATTAGATTAGCTTAATGGTGACTAGGATGTTTTGACCCCTTTTGACTTGAATATTTGATTTATTTAAATAAAAAATGGATGAGATTTTAATTAAATAAAGTTTGGCTTATTTAATTAAATAACCTTAGAAATGAAATTAATGTTGATGAATGGATGAAGATGAACTAAGTTTATTTGATTAATGGACCTAATTAACTGCATGATGCAAATTTTGCATGTCTACATTTTTTCCCTCTTTGAAGCAATGTACTTGCTATGTTAGTTCAAACAATAAACTTGTCGCGATCCAAATCTAAAAAATTTCTAATTTTTTCGGTTGCCCTAGTAGAAAGTACACTAGTACATTGCCCCCTCGAGAGATCGAGCGAAAAGATTCGATTTGAGGGTCGATCTCGTGATAAAGAGGTTCAAGATGGATGGTTATGGATGATGATGCAAATGAGATGATTTTAAGATGCTTAGAATAACAAATCTATATTATCCTAAACAACTTAAATGATGATATGATGTATGAGATGGATGAAATGGATGATGTGGTATGCTTATGATTATGTCCTGATGATTTATGCAAATATATGATTTATGAGATACTTAGACTAATAGATCTAAATTATGATGATGATTATGCATGTGAGATGATATGCAGAATACTAATGGTTCGTGGATGCAGGAAGGATGTATGATGGATGCATTGATGATGTTGTGTTAGCACGGAGAAAGAAGAAATGAGATGATGACAGGAGAATCCAACAAGCCAACTTTATGAGAAATGATGATGAGAAATGGATAATTTGCTTATCAAGGATTGGGATTTTAAAAGGGTCAATTACCTTATGTTTGATAACATGCATAAGCACAATGCATCAAGGTATAAAGGACCAGGATGGCGTTGTACTTAGTGTGATGGAATTTGACTTGAAAAATAGATAGGAGTATTCTTGTTCACACCTAACATACAAAAACCTTGATAGGATGCACTTGAGAAGTTTCAAACATCTCGGACCAAAACACGGAAAGGTATAACCAATCAATGCAATGGTCAACGAGCTATCCAAAATATCCTCTATACATATCTATCACAGAAAGTATTTTTCAAGTTATTTTACAAAAATGTCCAACAAGCATAGTAGACAAAAAGGATAATGATCGTTGCCCCATTCCTATCTCTCTAAATCCTTTGTTCGGATATTATTGAGAGGTCCTTGGACTGAACGCAATAAGATAAGTCAAACGACAAAGATAAAGCACACAAACAAGTTGATGTTCTTCAATACTGCTAACCAAAAGGGAATGTGTTTTTAAGGATAAGAACCGAAACTATTGCCAAAAGATAATGTCCATTGTAGGAAGGATGCATCTTAGGACATGTTAGTGGATTGCGGCACGTCGTTTCGTTTATCCAAAGTGCTCTTTCTGATAAATAATGCCCCTTGTAGGAAGGATTCATCCTAGAACATGATGTTGTCAGATGATTGATATGGGACTATTTGAATGATGGATTATCGACACAAAGAATTGACCAACTTGCTTACGTACTGACTTAAACCTGAGATTTGACATTTTTAAGTTTAACTTTTAACCTGCTTAGACTTGTTTCTAACTGTTTCACCAAAGGTTGAGGGTGATGATC
>VDFB02142517.1:143483-228163 GCA_007258455.2 Sequoia sempervirens | reverse complement strand
CACATGTTGTGAGAGTTTTTCAAGTATGGTGAACTAGTATGGAGGAATGGTGGGATATTATATTTCATGTTTAGGAGGGGTGATGAATATGGAGGTGTTATAGGTGAAGGGACAAAACTATTATAATTTCCACTAGAAATTCCTAAGCTTGAGTTTAAACCATTGTTATATTCCATCATTGATGCTATGATTGGAGGTGTAAAGTTGGGAATAGAAGGCATTATTGTGGGAGAGGAAACTTATTTTCTAAAAGTATTTTGAGCATTAGTCAAAAATTTCGTGAAACTAGCTACCGAAGGAATATTAGAATCTACTATATTAGCTAGGCTACGTAACACTTCTATCCCTTCCTAATCATTTACCAACTTCCCAATGCTATCCAAAAGAGGGATTGTTTCTCCATCCAAAGGTTCAATGCTTAAGAATTGTTGAATTCATTGTAGGTCTTTATCCAATTATTCTAGATTATCATTGGGGACCTTAGAAATAACATATGCCAAGTCCACATAAATGTTAGGTTACAAAAAAGACATGGGTAATGTAGGACTAGGGAGGGAATATAAGATGGATTGGGTAGACATTATACGTTCAGTGAAAGAGTTATAAGAATCAAGCTCAACATTGGCTATGATTGCAACATAGGAAGCCATAAGTCTACAACTACATCTCACGTGGGTATTAGTGAAGTGACACAAGGTCATGAAGCTCATAAATTTTCTACAAGATTCAAAACAATTTAATGCTAATGCCTGATTAAATATAAAAACAAATCAATCTAATTAAAATCAAACAATATAAATGAAAATAGTATAAAAATACCCTAGTTTTTTTTAAAAATCCAACAAAAACCCTAGTTTTTAACAAAAATTAATAAAATTCTCTAATTTTTAATCCAAATACATAAAAAACACTATTTTTAAGTGAAAATCCATTGCAAACATTCAATTTTCATCAAAATCCATTGCAAACATTCAATTTTCATCAAAATCCATGCTAAACTAAACTTTTTCATAAAAAATCTACCAAAAAACCCTATTTTGAAAAAAATCAACTAAAATTAAACAAATCTAATTGAAAATTTTATTAGAGCAAATAAAAAATCAAGAATTTTACCTGTTGGAGATGGATTTCAAATCGGATATCTGATTTGCGCTTTCCACTGTGCGCCCGCCGCGGTTGAGCCAAATGCAAATGTGAAAATGAGTTTTGGTCGCCCGAAATTATATATATATATATATATATATGTCAACAAAATCGGATATCCAATTTGGATCGGATATCCGATTCTTAAATCTAAGTTTTTCCTCTACCTCGGTAGTCACCCGAGCCCCAAAAAGTCAACTCACCATTTTCGCGTTTTTGAGTCGTAGAAACACGTATTTTTTTCTCCATTGCCACTTTTGGCATACCATGATCCTCAAGCATTACGCCCATAACTCATATCTATTGAACCATGAATTTATAATGCAAATATGGACACCATCGATAAAAAGATTTGTATTAAGCAAATAGCCATGTACACATACATCAATATATGTCGATATAACTATAAAATATAGTTACAAAATAGCCATATAGGCTTACGAGAATTCCATATAGCCATACAATGTCAAATATATTCAATACAAAATATGTACAAAATTGCCATGTAGGCATACAACAAAGGGCTCTGCATTCAAAATTCATTTCTCTCCATGCTCTGGTTCAAATACAATTTTCTTTCCCTTTGCTAGGCGATCCGATGGCAATAAATCTATCACCCATTTCTATTGTGCTTGAGGAGTGCTCCTGCTGCTCCTCCTAGTGAAGTTTCAACTATTATAATAAGAAGTAAAGACATTAATATATAGAAATTATATTATAAACATTAATATATTTAACAAAATAATCACTTACGGCCATCTCACGATCACTCTCCTGGATGGAAATATTTGCACGTTGATGCTCAAGCATGCTCAAGCTCTATATAAACCATCCAAATAGGAATTAAACTGTGAATCAATAATGGTTTTATTTTTCACTAGAACTAGTTCATCTATAACAATGAATGTAAATTGAAATTGAGTAATTTGCCTCATACCTCCCCTATCAGAGCCATCGAGGATTGTATAGTGGAGGAAACACCAATATCCATTTCCCTCGTAATGTTTGGTGGTGTTTCTGTCACCAACATTCGAAAATAAAACAATAAATTATTCAATCACAAAAAAGTTACAATAGCAATCCATGTGATGACTTATAATGTATGAGATCTAATGAACAAAATTTTGAGTACAAGTATTAAACAGATATATTTTTTATTATTAGTTATCAAATTTGAAGTAATGCTTTGAGTTTGAATGATCTATAATGCAATGTAACCAACAATATGAATATAAACTACACAAATCTATTAAACTTAGAATTCATTACTTAAGTTCTCTTTATTCTATATTACCTTCATGAACGTTTGAGAAAATCTATTGGCACTCGGAGGTGTTTCCTTGAAACCTCCAATAGTACCCTGTTCAACATTCAAAATCACATATTAAAATACCATTCATAAAGAAATGCTATTAACTCATGTAATAAATTTATAATTGTTTACTAACTTTACATACCCCACCGATAAGTGTACTGCAAAAATAAGTAGGTGGATGATTGGTGTATCCAGTCTCTACACTGTGACCCTACAATTTTATTAAAATAATAAAACTAAATTAGTTAATCTTGCATTTCACAATTGAAATTTAATAAATTAAATTCAATGAACATGATGAATTTTACCTGACCATCAATGCCATATGCATCATACAAAATGTCAGTCGTCCTCTCCATCCCTATAGATGCATATGGATTAAGCTTTGTAGTAGCATATGGATCCTACATAGCACCATCCTGAGTGTCGGTAGGGTCATATGAACAAGTCGCCCTGCAAGATTGACACACATGGGTTCGAAGGCCACCACTTGAAGACTCCCCTGGATGGCATTGTACAATAGGGCTAGTGTGATGGATGACACTCTAGGTCAAAGTTGTGATCTCCTGCAATGTCTCTATATCAGCACTCCTTTGCAATAGTAGCCATCACAATTTGCTCATGAGGCGGCCTAGCGAGAGCTCGTCTCCCTTGTCGCATAGGATCCGACTGTGCACTAGGCCCATCCTGAGCTGACCCCCCACCTCTCCCCTAGAACTCCCTCATATCAAAATAATTTGGGATTTGGTTCAATACAAACTCACCGTATAGTTTCCTAAGAAAATATTGGGGGACTTCACAATTATTGCATGGTGAGTAATCAAAGACCATATACCATCTTTCATAAAAATGGTTTTTAATCTCTTGGATGGGTGGCACCAATGAATAGGAACCCATTTGTATCGAGGGTAATATTTTGATTTGTTTTAGGTCGGTGAATAGAGAGCACAAATCACCTTTGGTAATTTTTAAATCTTTAATTTGTTTTATATGATAATTTGTCCTAATATCATGTCCTCGGGTCAGTCGCATTCTATCTTGTCATCTAGATATTCGCTATGATTGCATCTACATTTTTAACATGTTTTTCAATGAATTTACTAGAAGCATTCTTTTGTGGCTGAAGCATTTGGATCATTCAACCTACTAACAAGATCTCCATTTATTGTTCTCACTTCACCTCAAATTATCTTGGAGTGCCGTGGATCTAGAATTGAGAGAATGGTGGGGGAGGTTGGATTTTGTTGTTGAGATTGGATTTGTTGAGGATTTTGTTGTTGAGGATTTTCCTCCTCTCTTGTTGAGGATTTGTAGGATTTCCTACAAAAAAATTTTAAAAAATCAAATCTAACCTAAAACAAACAAAAAATCAATTTCAAACTAATAAATTCCAAAACAAATAGCAAAGAATACTTACCTCCCGCATCTCTTTGTCGTTGTGGCACCATATTTGCAAACAAAATCCAACTGTTCTTGATGAAATTTGTAGAAATCTTTCCTCCTAGAACACAAGCATGAAAGTGAGGGTTTTTGGTCGCTGGCAGAGCTGAGAAATAATAAAAAGAAAATGATATAGATTTCACTTTTTTTTCTTTTAAAATCATATAACGTGCTCGCGTTATTACGTTATCTCTTTCAAATTTTTTTCCCATTTGGCCACAAAAGTGCGACCAACTTCATGCACCCCGCCTTGTATGAGGAGGAACTACAATTTTTGTAAGGTTGTTTGAAGAATAGTGTGGTAATTTGGTGAGTTCTAAAGTAAATCCCAAAGGGAAATCTTTGCAGGAGTATTCTTTAATTGTTCAACAAGGTCATACTCCTTTGTGTGTGGGAGGTAATGAGGGCACTAGGAAAGATTGGGTAAAGGTAAAGAGGGTGGGGTTGGTTGCGGTTGCAAATTGTTTCGGGTATTATATGTATGAGCAATAGTAACATTACTTGATTTGTTGCAACACATTAGTTTTAGGTGGGTAAAGAGTGTACTCAAGTTTATTGGAAGGATGAAGTTTATGCAGGGTGGATAAAGAATTAGTTGAGGTTGAATCACATTAACATCCTTAGTTTTAACTTCTCGCAACAAACCTTAGTGGATGATTTGAGTGAGATGAAATCCTCAAGGAGTCATCTAACAAGTGCAATTCATCATGACTAAAACCTAGTTTGAGGGTTAAGTTATCATCAATCAGTTTAAGTTGTTCAAGATCAAATGTGTTAACATTCATTATTGTGGGTTTGGTAAAAAAACCTTAGTGGATGACTAATGCAAGATGAAGTCCTGAAGGGCTTCATCGAACAAGTCAAATTCATCACAACCAAAAGGTTTGAGGGATATGTTATCGTTAGGTGGTTTACCCTTCTCATTGCAAGTGTTAGAAAATGAGGTGACTGAGAGAAAGTCCTGAAGAACTTCATCTAACTTATCTACATCATCACTACTAAGAGGCTTGGATGAGATGTTTCTAAATTGAATCATTTGTTTGAAAGGTTGTTTTGATGTTTCATATTTTGTTTTTTTATGTATCGATGAATCTGATCTAAAAGAACTAGGAACGAATACTGAAAAAGGAAATTTGCAAAAACCTAAGACTATCCTTAAATTCCATGAAAGAAAAATGGTACTTATGCTAATGAAATAGAAGATAACTAAACTATGATAGAAAATAAACTATAGGAAATAGAAATGTGCAAAGTAAGAAACTAAATTTTGGAAATTCTGATAAAAAATTGCAATGGGACTTATTCGCCCAAGATGGTGAATGAGTCTTAAGGGAGTTAATTTTTTATGATTTTTCTAATTTTTTTGACTTTTCTGTAGGTTTTCATGTTGGTACAATGTAGATAAAGATTGATAAAGCAAAATTTTGAAATGAAATAATGAAATAAAATGCAATAATGAACTCTAAATGATATTTTAACTAATGCAAGTTTAAGAAGTCTTAGAATGCAAAAACAATACAAAAGATAATGCAATTGAGTCCTAGGATGCACATGCAAATGCAAATCAGAATGATATGATGTTCAATATACAGGTTCACCAAAATTAACCGTAGATTTTTGGGTGGGGCTTATAGGCTACTCTTGCACTCTTATGAATGTTTCACCTAAAAGGAGAGAGATAAACCCCACTCAAAATTTTAGGTGGTTCACTCAAATTAAGATGTGTATGATGTTATTTGGACTAAATGGAATAATATAAGTGCAATTAAATGAACTATTTGACTTCAATTATGAATGCAAAACCTAAGAATTATGTAATGTTGGAAAACACAATGTGATATACAAACATCAACTAAGATATGAACAAATGCAAAACATAAATAGGGTTGATTCAGAGTGCACATGGAGGTCTAATGAAGACTGGAAAGCAATCTAAAAATTTGACAAAACCTAATTTTGGGCTGACTGAGACTCATTCGCCACCCTAGGCGAATCAGTCCCAAGTCAAGGTTTTTCTACACAGGAACTGTTTTCTGCTAATTGGGTGTCTGGATCTACATCTGTCTGAAAATGGCACCTCAGGAGGGACTCATTCACCATGCATGGCGAATCAGTCCACTTTCAAATTTATGTGATTTCAAACCTCTGTTATGTACCTTGACACCTGTCCAGCACTTTCTAACAAAAACCTAAAATGGGATCTCAGAAAATTCATACAAAACAACTCAAAATTGTTTGTCGAATGGTGGGTTTTCCTTGGTCAAACCCCAAGTTGGGTAATCAAACTTTCAATGAATAAAAAACTGCATAAAACCCTAGCCTTAAATGTGTTAAAGACTAGGAAAATCTAAAGTATGTCAAAAACCTTATTTTATTATGGCATCCTACGTTTGGAAGGGGTTGCACACGAATGGTGACACCATGGCTTGATTACTCAAGGCCACCAAAACATAACAACTTATGATGAATTCATTGAAAAACTGATTGAAAGACTTGACCAAAAGCACCCTAAGAGATATTTTAAGAATTAACTCAATTAAGAAAAGAACGGATTGTTGAAGACTATGCGGCAGAATTCCAAATAATTTTTATCATGGTCCCTAAAATTACCAAAAAAAGACTCACCTATTTATAGAGGGACTATCAAAATCTATTTGTGGTCGAGTAAGTGCCCTTGATCCCACATCTCTCCAAGATGCAATCTTAAAAGCCCTACAACTTCAAAAAAATTACCCCAAAAATATATCATCAAAAGGTGTAAACCCACAAAATTGGTTTACAATTCTAATGAGGAAGGAAAATTGCAAAAAATGCCCCCATGGAGAAAATTTTGGTTTTTGGGGGTTCAAACGAACTTTTGGTTCGAGCAAATCCAAAGGAGTTGGGTTCGCTCGAACCCCCCTTCAAGCAAACCTATTTAATGTTGGTTCCCACCATATTCCACATTTCTCGGAATGAAAAATAAAGGGAAACTTAGTGGAAAGGTGGGTTGGCTTGAACCCTAGTTCGAGTGAACCTAGGTTTCAGCGAACCTTGAAGGGGGGTTTGCTCAAACCTAGGTTCATTCGAACCCCCATTTTCCCCCCTTGCCCCCCTCTGGCACCAAATTTCTCCAGAATTTTTCCTTTCAAAGCTTGTGTTGAGGATGAAAATGGAGGAGACTTCAAAGACCCAACTGAATGATGATAGTCCTCAAAACGAGCTATCCAACGAATATAATTTCAATATGTTTTGGTTTTATTATATATATATATAGTTTGATTAAACATAGGTTTTTCACCAAAAATCAAACTCTTTGTTCTGTACATGTGGAAAAATAGAAAATTATCAAAAACAAAATTGAAAAAAATATCAATACACTAGATATTGAAGTCTTTAATCCAACAAAAAAAAAAAAGAATTTTGATACATACAAAAAAAGTTATGTTGTATGCGGTCTGCCTATGTCTGAGTTGTAATTGGTTTGACTTTGAAACTTGATTAAGGAAAAAATATTTGATAAAACACTATGAAACCAAATAAAAGTGCTAGATATCATAGTTACAAATCTAAATTCAAAAAAATATAATTTTATCCTTCATGAAAAAATGTTATGTTGTATACGGTGAGCATCACTCCTTAAAAATGGTGTTTACTGAAAAAAACTAGTTTTCAAGGAGATGGAAAAGTAAGTGCAATCTAATTCCAAAATTTTTGAAAAGAATATATTTAGAATCTATAAACAAAATGTCACAAATCACTAGTTTGCATCATCTTCAAATTCTTCATGATTTAGCCACTATAGGTTCCTGAAAGTGAAGATTTAGTTAGAGAAAATTAGTCCAGTATTTAGTTTGGCCAAGAATTGTAAACTAGTATTGTGGGATCACCCAAAGATAAAACCTCCTATGAAAAATATGGGCATCAAATAACATTTCCTCCTAGAGATGACCGTGAAGAGCTTTGAGGAAAAAATTTATGTTTCAAGTGTAAGGAGAAATGGGACCATGGACATGTTTGCAATCGAGAAGAGTTTTGAAAGAAAAACTTGTGTTACAAGCGTAAGGAGAAATGGGAGTCAAGACATAAGTGTGGAAAAAGAGGCCAAGCATACAATATAGAGGGATTATTTGACGAAGAAGTATGGGAAGAAGAGGAAAATTCAAGAAAAAGGAGGAGGTGTGATGAGGAAGACTATGGAACTCTAGTTGCAATCTAATGAGCATCCAAACACAACCCCTTTCAAATTTGAAGTGTTCTAAAGGGACAAAGCGTAACCACCCTTGTGGATAGTGAGGCAATGCACAACTTTAGGGTATGTGCAGGATCATGATGGGCCAAAAAGTGGCAATATGATGGGTATTTGTAGGGTATGTGGCTGATGACTTTTTTTTACCGAAAATTGATGAAATAAAAAGGGTCTTTTAAGGAGATTCTCATATTTCCACCAATATAAATTATGTTTTACTTTGAATTTAATAAATAATTATTAATCATTTTCTATTTGAATTACGACTAAAGTCTTGATTGATGGGTTGATTGAAAAACATTTATAACTTTCAAACGGTATCACATTTTTTGAATTTGAAACGTGCATCACATTCTATGCTTCGCATACTATAGGATTAAAAAAATAAAAATTGAATTTCATGAAATTTTGACCAAGTTAAGGTGGTCAAACATAAGTGTTTTTATATTTTTTTAAAGTTGTAATAAAAAATTCATAATTAATTATTTACTTGGAAAAAAATTAAAAAAAATATGCACCACATCTGTACATGAGTCTTCTACTTATGTCTAAAATATTATTAAAAATATTATCATTTTATTGTTGTTAGGGTGGTCTAACAAACACCTACTTTTTTTTTCCTTGAAACTTAAGTACTACTGCATTGAAATTTCAAATTTTCACCAAATAATTTTATTTTTTAAATAAACCTAGTAGTTTAGAAACTACATTCAATTTGCTACAGATTCTATTATTACATATTTTTGAAATAATATAGATAACTTATTCAAATTTTTATGTCAAGTTGCTTAACTCTAATTTTTCTATATTTTTTGCCACTTAAGGGCCTATTTTTCTATGATAATCTTGCACATACAGGCTTTATCCATGAAATTTTGGTTACAAGAATGAATTTAGAAATAAAAGATTTTAAGGGCTTTCAAGTAACCTTGATTGATGGGTCCACTACCCCATGTACAAGAAAGATTCCAAAACTAAGCATCACCTTCAGAAAACATCCAATCAAAGAAGACTTCTACATAGTAAACATGGGGGACAGTGATGTAATCTTGGGCATCCCATGGTTGCACTCCTTGGGACATTTCTACCTAGCCTTCCCAAAATTGGAACTTTTTTTTCAACATAATGGACAAGAATTCCTCTTGTAGGGATTATTTGATGGATTCCCTAGAGTAGTTTCATCCAAAAGGATGGAAATAATCTTAAGACATGCACAAGTGGAATGGATTGCTCAACGCATGATTCTTGGAAAATCTTCCTCCCAAGGTAAAGCCATACATATTGACATCTAACCCCTCCTAAAGAAACACAAAAAGGTATTTGTAAACATTCCACTAGGACTTCCTCCTAAAACAAGTTTTGAACACACCATATAACTTGAAGAAGGGGCTAAACTCATACTCACTACACCTTATAGGCACCCCTCAAAATTTAAAGAAGAAATAGAAAAAACCATTAATGAGCTTCTTGAAATGGGCCAAATTCAACCTAGTTCAAGTTATTTTTCCTCCTCAGTAGTATTAGTTAAAAAGACGGATGGTACTATGAGAATGTGCATAAACTATATAGTTTTGAACAAAAAAACTATAAAAAACCCTTATCATATTCCTAGAGTCGATGAATTGATTGATGAACTTCATGGAGAAAAATAGTTTTTGAATATTGACTTATGATCCAGTTACCACCGAATTAGAATGAGGGAAGAAGATGTCCCTAAGAACGCCTTTAGATGTCACTATGGACATTTTGAATTATTGGTCCTACCCTTTGGTTTAACCAATTCCAATCATGCGTGAATCACTTATTCATGAAACAACTAAGGAAGTTCTATTGGTATTCTTTGATAACATTTTGATTTATAGCAAAACATGGAAAGAACACCTTAAGCATATTGATGAAGTACTAGAGAATCATAAACAAGAATTGAACTATATGCTAAAGCCTCCAAATGTGAATTTGCGTTAGAAGAGATTTTGTATCTAGGACATAAAATTAGTGCATGAGTAAGTGTGGATAAGGAAAAGATAAAATCTATTATGGAATGGCCAAAACCAAGAACCCTAACCCATCTAAGGGGATTTTTGGGCTTATGCAGCTACTAGTGATGGTTTCTCAAAGGATTTTCTAAAATTGTTGCTCCGCTCATTGACTTAACTAAAAAGGGATCATTCACATGGGATGAAGTAGCCCAACAATATTTTGAAAGACTTAAGGAGATAATGAGTTCTTGTCTCATTCTAGTTATTCCTAACTTTTTATTACCTTTCGAGTTAGAGTGTGATTCTTTCAGAGAAGGCATTGGAGTAGTACTCATGCAAAATAAACACATAGTTGTATTCAAAAGTTGTAAGTTCACAGAGGCTAAAAAACATTACTCCATTTATGAAAAAGAAATGTTAGCCATTATGCATGCACTATCCAAATTTATACAATACTTAGTCTATGGGAAGTTCATTGTAAAAATCGACCACAACAACCTAATGTTTTTCCTGAATCAAAATGATTTAAATGACCATCAACAAAATGGGTCAACAAGTTACAAGCTTTTAATTTTGATATAGAATACATGAAAGGGAATAACAACATTGTAGTCAATTCCCTATCCCACCAACCCTACTTATGCTCCATATCAAACATTTCTACAGATTGGAAGAACTCAATCATTGTTGAATACACCAAAGATCCACAAGCAAGTGGCATCCTAGAAGGAAATCTACAAAATAAAGAATATAAAGTGGTGAAAGAACTCATCCTATAGAAAGATAGGATATATTTTGTACTAGGCTCAAACATAAAGGAGAAGATCATTAGAGAATACCATGGCAACCCCTTAGTTGGCTATCAAGGATATTATAAAACCTATAAGCAAGTAAGAGGGAAATATTCTTGGAAAGGTCTCAAGAAAGACACCCTAAAATGTATGTTCAAGAATGCATGACTTTCCAAAGGAACAAGGCAAAAAAAACCTATCCAACACGCCTCCTAGAACCCCTATCCATACCTAATAAAAAATGGGAAAGTGTCTCCATGGATTTCATAACTGGGCTTCCCAAAGTGCCAAGAAAAGATTGTATATACGTAGTGGTGAATCGCCTTACCAAGTATGCACATTTCATTGGAATGTCTACATATTATAGAGCTCCTCAAGTAGCTGATGTTTTCTTCAAGGAGATTTTCATATTACATGGCCTGCCTAGAAACATAGTCAACAATAGAGACATCTGATTCCTTAGCTTGTTTTGGCAAAAACTCTTCCAACTAGCAAAAATAGAACTCAGACCAAGTATAAGTTACCATACCCAAACTAATGGGTAGATGGAAATTGTAAACAAATGGTTTGAAGGATACTTAAGGAACTATGTTACGAGGCAACAAAATGCATGGATCAAAGTGTTTGCACTTTGGGACACTTTGTTATAACACAACCATCATACATCAATAGGGATGAGCCCCTTCAAGGCCTTGTATGGGTATGAGGAAACCTCATTTGGGATTTTAATCCTCTAAGGAAGTCATGTTCTAGGGGCCAAAGACCTTGTGTAACAAAATATGGACATTATGAATACACTTAAAGATAATCTACATCAAGCACAAAAGCAACAAAAGATATATGTTGATAGAAGAAAGACAAATAGGACATTTGAAGTGGGGGACTTGGTTTTTCTAGGGTTACGACCCTATAAGCAGTCATCAATCAAGGTAAGTGGAGCCAGAAAGCTTAAAAACTAGATTTTATGGACCATACAAGATTTTAATAAGGGTAGGAGAGGTTGCCTATGAGTTGGAACTACCAACAAATAATAGAATCCATAATTTCTTTCATGTGTCTCAACTCAAAAAGGTGTTGGGACAACATGTTACTCCATGCTTAGAATTTCCTTCGCTCAATGATGAAGGCAAGTTAATTTTGGAACCTGAAGCCATTCTTGATCTGCGAGAAAAGAGATTGAGGAATAAGTCTATTCCTATGTATCTAGTTAAATGGAAGGGTCTACCTACATAACACACCACTTGGGAAGGAACCAATATCTTTGATTATCCAAATTTAAAATTGCTTGTGGACAAGCAATATTACAAAGGGAAAATTGTCATGCCCCCATCATATATCATACCACAATCACAACCTGTTAAAATAATCCATGGTCAAAGGAAAGATGATGACCACAAAAGTTAGAAATAATCAATCGTCAAAGGAAAGGTGATGACCAAGAAAAAGGTAGTGATTCTTCAAAAGGGGCTCGATGGGAGTCCACTAAGGAAAGCATGCAGTGATTCCAACAAGTTAAATAATTACTAATTAATTAAGTTTAGAGAGGGTAGTGATTAAATTAAGAATACACCTTATTTGGGGAAGAGGTAAGGGAGGTGTCTATTCACCCTCTTTGAGGGCTACATATAGAAGAACTTCAATTGAAGAAAAGCATCGAAGGAGATGAAATAATATATAAATATTTTCATTCAAAGGAGCAACAACCATTGGATTTAATAAGTGATTGGTATGCATCATGATGGAGTATAATGTTATATATATATATATATATATATATATATATATATATATATATATATATATATATATATATATATATATAAAATCTCTAATGTATCTTTAATATAGTTATTAATGAGAATTGCTAATCTATTTAAGGCTCTTATAATTAATGATTTAATCTATTTGTTTCCCTATAAGCAATCAAACATGGATTAGCAAGGAAACACGATTGGGAGAGGCAATAGACTGGTTCCACAATGTAGGTAGGCCACCCCATGTTGGATGGACGAGAGTTCTTGCCACTTGTGAGCCAAGGGGTATTATACCACACTTTTGGGCTTAATTGCAATGAACAGCCTCTAGACACCCTATTGTGTTTTCCTCTCCAATCCTTACTATGGTTGGTTATTGGAAATGAAACTATAGATTTTATCCAATTAGGTGATGTTATTTATCTTAAATATTCATTTACTCTTAAGTTCAATAACTTTTATATGATTTAATTTTAGAATACTATTTGTGAAATAAATTATATTGTTGGAATTGTTACTTTTAGGAAAAATTGGGCATACTCCAATTAGGGGACATTACACTTTCCCCTTATAAACCCAAAATATAAATCACTCAACATCATAAACTTTACTTTATCTTACTTTCTATATAAGATCTTCTTACTTATCAAAAAACAAAGGTAATGATATAATTAAGTACACATTTTATATAGGTGGCACCAAATATCACTTTAACATTCCATGGAAACTCATCCAAAGTAGACTAGGTAATTAGGATGACCAAATAAATTCATATGCATTCAATGCTTTGTATAGCTACAATCAATTTTAAGTACCTTATATTTTATGGGTAGAGGAAAATACTGTGTGGCAATCTTTAGTTTGATCAGCATACCTCTCTAGATTAGAACATATTTTCTCATGAGTGAGTATCCACTCTATGTATATGTGCTTCTACCATGCTAGTAACTAACATGTCCTCCACTCTACAACCTCACAAAACACATCATGTAGAATTATTTTTATTAAAGTATATATCTGTTCTTTAATTTTTGTTAACATATTTATGCTATTACACTCCACCCCTTATTGTCACTGTAGTTATGCCTCTCAACATAATTACAATTGTAAAATTGTAAATGGTGTTGATGAAAATACATGCTAATAGACAATGTCAACAGTAGATATGACTCAAAAACACAATGATTTGTGAAATTTTTACAATCCATAAGATTTGCTTGAATATTTTAGATTAGACTATGTGAACATTTTCTCTTTATCAATATTTCACATCACTCCATGAATCTTTTTAGAATAAAAAAACAAAATTGTCTTTTAATGATTTTCAATTTCTATATTCAAAATTGACCTTGTCATGCTTCTGCTAATTATGTTCAGCTGGTCCTAAAGGGGGAAATGTCTAAAGTGTCTAGAGGTTATTGACAGTCGCACTGAGTACAATGTTTGATCTGCACTAGTTAGGGTTACGAGGGCGTCATCTCTGTTTCTTGAGCCAAGCTTTTTTAAGCAGGGAATGAGGTAACAACTTGAATTCCTCACATGCAACTAGGTTTGTATACTCATTATTGCTATCTTAAATCATTACCCATACATTTTCTCCAATAACTATGCCCTCCTCTTGAGAATCTTGTATGTATGATTTTTTAAAGTTTACATTGCTCACTTTTGAAGGCAATCCCAAAGGTTAAAAATTGTAATTATAACACCCATATGCACTTGTTAGAATATGTTGATTTGATTGTCATGCAAGGATTTGAGTAAGAGTGTCATGTCTGGACTGGTATTAAGCAAGTGTCTGCAATTGAATGCAAGCCCCATACCTCACCTGTCCTATGACATTGTTGATTAGCTCTGGAGGTCCATAACTTGCTGTTCAAAAAACAATAATCTTCATACTATGTTTCTGGCATGGTTATTTTTCCTGATAAAATGATTTGTTGTTACCCATTTGTTCTTTTTTCTTCAATTGATGCAGTACACGCTCAACAAAAACATGCACTGTTAGTTTTGGGGATTGAATTCTTATTAGGGTACTCTACAATTCCCCTGCTCAATGCCAGTTGCCTCATTTTCCAATTCGGAACAATTTATGTAGCTTTCTTTTTCTTCCAGATACGCCAAATAAATCATAGGATATTGTTTTGCAGAATTATATCTATTTGAATTATATCTGTGCTATTTTATGTTCGCAGTTGCCTTTTGTATATGAGAGTTCATTAATAATTCCACCCATCTGCATAAGATGGGATTCTTATAGATATTTTTTATTTTAAGAAGAAAATAGCATACAGAAGTTTGCCCATTTGCAGTGAATAGGGTTTTCATAGATATTCTATGAATTCTTAAGAAATATCAGCATATTAAAATGTACCCATCTGCATTGAAAATGCTTCTTTTGTAAATTTTGTTCAATTCATAATATATATATGCATACATAAACCCGTCCATCTACTTGGAATAGACATTTTGTTTACAAGATATATATCATTTCAGGAAGATTATCGGAGCATAGAACAATGTTTGGAGCATGGAAGAAGGATGTTGATGTTGTGCAATCAACATTGACAACATATTTGCTGCACCAGAAAGTAAGAAAAATAAGAGCAGCAGTAAGAAAAAGGTCAATAAGAAAGAGGTTAATAAGGCCATAGAGTTTTGGACAAAGGCTATACTGTATCTGTCAAATCCTGGAATGGTTGTGAGCATCATGATGATGATTAGTATACCACTGCCCTACCCCCAGCCCCTGCTTGGGGTAAAGATAAGTCCCAAGAAAAAAAAAGTATTCTGACAAGATATTTTTCACCTATTTCAGCTTCTTTTTATTAGGAAATCAAATAATAAACTATTACTTGTCCTTCATAACTGAACTGTACCACCCACACACAATAATTAGGGCTTGGTATTTTATTTTTTATTAGTTCCTGCCGAGGAACTATAGTGATCCCTTCAATCAGTAAACAGTGATTAATCCTGGTTTCTCTAGCCAATCAGAATTCAGATTTTTTCAGGTTTTATTCCCCAATGCTTACTTGGCAAATATGTTGGCTAGTTAACTGCTCTGAGATTTGTTGGTTTGTTATTGGCCTGGATAAACAGCTACAGGATGTCAGAATGTGATTTTGGTTTCACGAGACAAGAGGGCGCATGAATTTTGAACTGTCAGATGGCTCAGGCAGTTGGCTGTTGCAGATAGTCAGACTCCTCTGCACTTATGAATTGTCAGAGCCTCCTCTGAACGTTATGAGGCAAGAGGAACGACCTTACACATGTTCAATGTCACCCACCTTGCAAAGCCACATCCCAAAGAAAGTTTAATGCATCTGCTTCTACCGTTTCAAGCTCTGGCCTTCCCACAATAAGGGAAATTTCATCCTAACCAGGTCTCCAGGAGTTCATGGGTGATCCATTTCGGTTTAGTATTTCTTTCATTTCTCAGAGAGTTTGAATTGTGAAGATGCAAATCATTATTTAATGGTTGTGTATTGTTTCAATTGTGGAGATAGGCACATTATGTCATGTTTTTCTAGACTTAGGCATATACCTGTTGGCTGTAAATGCAATTTTCAGGCATCTAGGGCTAGACTATTTCAGGAGTACAAAGAGGCTCAAATCCAAGCTTTCTTATCTCCTCTCCATCAACGGGTCCTATATCCTGTTGGACTGTGGTTGGAACGACTTTTTTGACACTCAACAACTGCAACCTCTAACCAGGTAACAATTTTCATTCTATTCTGTCATAGTGCTATATTTTTCGCTTAAGTTCCTTTAATGCTTTTTTAAACAACAGGGCCCAAAATGGGTAGAAGAATGCCCATTTTTGAGAAACCCTAGACATTTCTTGAAATACACTGGAACTTGGATGGAAATGTACGAAGCAGAAGTATTGGAACCAGAATTCTTTATTTTGTTTGCCTAGCATTCTACTGAATTTATCTGAAGATAATATAATCTTGTAATATTTTGTTTATTTCAACCTTCAAATCAGATGGGAGAGATATGTCTCAACGTCTTGAAAACTGCCTGGAACCCAGAATGGACTCTGTAATCTGCCTGCCATGCCATAATTGCTTTAATGGCTCACTCAGAAGCATCCAGTCCCATAAACTGTGATAATTGCATGTGAGTTTGAGAGCATCTTCACGAAAGCCATGCATGGCATAGCCTGCAATCATTGCAGTCCATGACTCAACATTTCTTTGAGGCATTTTGTCAAACAGTTCTTGTACCTTGTGTATCCTTCCAAATTTTGCATACATGTCTCGTAGGGCACTGGCAATTATAATATCTGAAGAAAATCCACATTCAATTACTCTATGATGGATGTCCATACCATGTTCCAAAACTCCTATTTTGGCACAGGTTGGGAGGATGCTGGCCAACGTTGTGGTATTTGGCTTTACACCTGCTACTTGCATTTTCTTAAAAGTCTCCATAGCCTTTTCAACAAACCCATTATGTGCATATTCTGCAATCCTTGTAGTCCATGAGACCACATTTCTTTTAGGCATTTCTATGAAAAAACTTAAAGCCTCACCAAGAGCACCATGCTGTGCAGATCCTGCAATCATCGTATTCCATGACACCAAATTTCGTTGAGGCATTTCTTTGAAAAGCTTAAGCTTTGTCAATAACACCATTTTGTGCATATCCTGCAATCATTGCATTGCATGAAACCACATTTCTTGCATTCGCTCTCCAATTTCATTCAAACAACCAAATATAGTTTGGCAACAAATTGTGAATGTTTATTTGGCAATTTCTTTTAGGCATTTCTATGAAATAACTTAAAGCCTCACCAAGAGCACCATGCTGTGCATATCCTGCAATCATCGTATTCCATCACACCAAATTTTGTTGAGGCATTTCTTTGTAAAGCTTAATCTCTTGTCAACAACACCATTTTGTGCATATCCTGCAATCATCGCATTGCATGAAACCACATTTCTTGCATTCGGTCTCCAATTTCATTCAAACAACCAAATATAATTTGGCAATAAATTGTGAATGTTTATTTGAAAATGATCCCATTAGTAGCAGTCTGCTCAATTTTGGATGGAATACAAGACACTCTATCAGGTTCAGATTTACCCTCCATAGTCATGTTTGGAGCTACAAACATATTGATCTTGAAATCATGATAACATAAATTAACACTAAAAAAATATTTTCTATTCAAGTAATGATAATTTGAAGATTATACTTCAGGCATTGATAGAGGATGTGGGTGGAAAAAATTAGATGCTTATGCTAATCTTGGGGCATATTACATGGTTGGCATTCCTGTAGTTTTTCTTTTAGCCTTTGTACTGCATGTTGGTGGCAGGGTCAGTTAACCTTTACCCATTGATTTGATTTCCAAAGCTCTAAAATTTATGTTTTCAATGCTTAACAGATCGGTGAAAACTTTGGTTTTAAAAAAAAATATTTTTAGGTAAATTGAGAGTGTCTATTGGGGTTTTCACCCATAACAAAAATAGAGGATTAGAGTATTACTTTTTAACATTTAATTTGTTGCTTATGCTTCATTTTTATAACTATTTCAGGGACTCTGGCTCGGACTTGTCTGTGGCCTTTCTGTACAATCAATTTTACTATTCCTAATGACTTCATGTACAAATTGGGAACAAGAAGTAAGTAGCACCAATGATTCCATCATTCTAAAGAGTGGACTTTGAAAATCCAGCAATTGTTGGTTTATGATACAAGAAGACATGAGCTGTATCCGATTTTTTGCACCAATGATGATGTATAGGATTGAGATGATACTATTTGAATGTAAATTATGCGTGAGACAGAAGAATGAATATCAATGACACATAGCAGCCAGTAATGTATCTTAATTGTGTCAGACCAATTTCAATTCTCTTAACCATTTTCCTTTGATGGCACATACACATAACATGTAGACCAACAAATTACTCTGTTCTGAGACACTATTTAATCTACCATTTTTGTCTTTACAGTGTATTGGTTGGGCCATGAGAACAAATGCTTTCTTTGAATCTAGCTGAATATTATCCATGCATGTAGAAATGTACCTACTATATGTATAATCACATGACTGTTGGTTGTCTAATGGTCAGGCAAGAAATGCAAGAGAAAGAGTATATACATCAGCATTACCCATTGCATACAATAAAGGTATGTGCTATTTACTCTGCTTTTATGAGAGTTGATTTTTGAAAATTCATTTTAAATTAAGAATGAAAAAACATGGAAAAACATATCTAAAGCAATATGCTTTGACGTTCCTAAGCTGCTAAAATACTATGAAAACCAAATGCTGGACTGTTATAAAATACCTTTGACTTGTTATCATGAATGCTTGTCATCAAACAGGATGATCAGTTTTGGGAGTCAATTTTCAAACTCTTTGAAGACACAAGTTCATTTATGGCTGCCTCGAGCTCTAAATTGCATCAGGCTATTTCAGCTGTAACAGCAGTGCCATTATTAAATGAGACATTCTCATTAGTTTATTTAAAATACTTGATAGAGCCATAGAGTGGTTAGTTGCAAATGAGTGGCAAGCACTTTTGTTGTCCAATAAGAAAAACTATTATCCATATGCTCTTTGAATTCTGATTAAGCTACAAATCTAGGGTTGTCAGCACATTTACTAATTTGTTTTATTGTAATACATTTTCAATAGCTGAAATCAAATTTCAGAATTTATTTGGGGATTCCAATTGGCTGTTATATCATTTATATTTTTAGATTTGAGTATATTGTAGTCATATGATGAGTATATCAGGGTTTGGTATTGTTTGTCATTAATAATTTTGAAGAGTTTGGTTTCAATTCCATCCAGTTACCAAATCAGCCAGAAGTTTTCCCATAGTTTTTTTATCAATGTAACTCTCATTCTCTGACTTTTGGGCCTTCGTTCTCATATGTACTAAATATTCAGTTTCTTTGAATAGAAGAGCATTATTTGCAATTTCAACAGCAAATTACACAATCTTTACATACTGCAAAACTAATCAAACAAGCTGCAAACAAAAACAAAACCGTTCTTGCATACTTTGGCAGGAACTTCACTGCTCTGCAGCTCTTGTTTATAAATTGTAACCCACTCACCATTGGGTGTTTTTTGTTTGTTTTATCTAAGAAATTAGAATGCTTTTGTTCACTAACCATCACTAGAAAGCACCACTGGAGAACTTTGTGCTTTTTGCTTTTAGTTGTAGATCATTCTGTTCATATTTATTTGAGAGAAGGCGAGGGTAACGTTCTGTAGTTTGGAATTTTGGAACACATTAGGAGAAGTTTAAGGAGCTGAACTTAGATGACAAGTATATTATCTAGTACAAAAATATGTATTGGGGACTAACTATATAGGAATCAACATTAATTACCAGGTAGATGAAAGTAGTTTTGAGCCCGTATTCCCTCTTAAAATTCCCTTTTCACTGCATTATCATTTTCCAGATTCTGTTCTCTCAATCTATGTAATTAGAAGGCTCCATAGGTAGGACAACTGTTTTTATCTGAGATTTCACAGGTGTGCATCTTGATTTGGGTGAGATTTATTATAATCCATGGATGCAATATCTCTTCCTTCCCTTTTCAGGTGTCCAATCTCCCTGCAAGTAATGAAGGAGCTGTTAGACAGTATAATTCATAACTGAATTATACTTGTGTACGTTCATCAAATATTGTAGAGTCCCAGTTTGGTGTCATTTGTCACTCAATTCGTTGTCAATAATATCCACCCCAATGCAATCTTAATTAAGGGTGTTTAATTAATAAAATATTTAATATGAAATATAACTAATAAAATAATAAATATTAAAAATAAAGTGAAATAAAGTTGAATTTCAAATTTAAAATATTGGCTCCCAATTTAGGGCCTTGGGACCTAAACATGCAATGAGGTATTTAAACTACCTGGGTGCCATTTGGAAAGAAAAGGAGAAGAAGCTGATGTATGCTGCTCTTTTTCAAATCTGCTATTTGAGACGAAAACCCTAGATAGCAACCCTTCTAAGGTAGGACGAAAACCCTGTCCTGAATTCCCTGGTTTGTTCCATTTCTATTCACTGAAAACTTGCTGATCTGGAGGTGAATTTTCCCTACTTTTAGGACAGTGCACGGTCGCCTAGAGTTGTAAACAGTTGCAGATATTGTAGGCGAATTCAAGGGTTTAGAGGCAGATCAAAGGCCTTAACTGGCGACTTCAAGCAGTGCTTTTTCTTTACTTCATTCCCATAGCAAATCAGATTGAAGCATCAGGTCAGATCCACCTTATATATTTAGACACCTACTACAAGGGACTTGAATCAGAAGTGGTGCCAATACATAGAAGAGCAGATTTGGGTAGTATTACAACCCTGCAGGTGGGCACCAGTCAATGAGGTGAAATCTAGGGGTTGTTGACGCAAAGGCAGATCCAAATCATAGACCGAATCACCCAGATATGAGGAAGACAGTGAGTTGCTTACATCTTTGTCTAACATGAGTACAGTTCTATAATCGCCCAAATATAAGTTGTGATTGTTAATTTTAGGATCAGAATTTAAATAAGTAGAAGCAGAACAATTTCAAACAATTTAACACAGCATATACCCTGGGAAAACCCTCCTTGAGGGAGAAAAACCCAGCAACAATATATCAACTATATATTGAATGAACCAGCAACAAGATGCTTTACAATGAGGCCAATCTCAAGGCCAATCAGGGGCAATAATAACAGCACCTCACTATATACAAATACGTGCTCAAAGAAGAATGATAAACTTCAACGTCGATCTGCTGTAAGTGAAGCGAACTCCTGATGAATTGTGAACTTGCTTGAATGATGATTATTGAATGATAAAGGAGAGAGCAGCGCCCTTTATAAATACTAGTCGATATGCTCTTCACCAACCAATGTGTCTCTCCAAGATAAGTCGGCCTCTTACCAAAAAGATTTGTCTCTTAAAAGGTGGTGATCATTCTATTTATGTCGGCTACATTAAATAAAATATGATTTGTTATTTGAGTGAAGCACCTCTTCACAAAGTCGGCTCCAAATAAATATATAGCCACGGTTATATTTATTTGCTTATTAAATCGATAGAAGGATTAAGACCGGCGCTATATCATCAACAGTGATCAGCTGTCCATCTTATCAATCCTAGCCACACAGCCCTATTCCTAATTGTATGGTGTAAGGAAATTCAAAAGCATTGGTGAGATCAAATAAAACTCAGATTGTTATTTGATGTTGTCAGTGCTGTAATCACTGTGTTTGATTCGTTGGTAATCAAAAAATTGGCACTGTTTATGAATAATACAAATTGTGATCAATATTTTTCATCGTTGGTTGTAGCTGTGAAGTTGAATTCATTTTAGTTCAACGATAATCTGTCATTATTTAGGTCATATGTACAAAAGGAACATTACATTAACTGTCAATCAGTTATAGTTCATTGGCAACAGTTTCAGTTTGCTGTCAAATGAGTTAGCATGATTATAGGAAGTCATTGAAGTTTCTGCAACTATATATTTGTATTTTCTGTTGATGAATAAAGTAGTGAGTGTTTTGTATGTTATTTCAATTCTTAATTTGGTATCAGAGCTGTAGAAAAGACCTGGCCAAGAATCCCCGAGGGATTATCAAAGAGTGCTTTGTTGAGGACGGTGAGGTGGTCGCTATAGACTAAAAGGAATCTGTTGTGGAGCTGCTCATTGTAGAATATGCGAAGGAGATCAGAGGAAAGTAATCCATTTGAATCTAGAGTCGTTTGTGTATTTTTTATGAGCTGCTGCTGCAACGGTGAAGCTTACTGCTGCTGCTGGTCCATTTGAGTGGTGTTTATGAGTCTTTCCTCTTGTCAAATATCTTTTTGAGTCTACGTGACAATTTGAATGTTGTTTGTGGCTTTTTGTGGAGGAAATTCTTGAAGGGAGGCATATATTGTGAGGTTTTGAGCAGCCATAAGTGCTGAGAACTGCAAACAACAGAAAAGGACACTGCAAAACCAAGTAAAAATAATGATGTTTCTATTTGAAGGAACCACAATTGAAGAAAAGAAAGCTACTACAAGAGATTTAGGAGGAGATATTTGACAAGAGCTTGTATTATATCAAACAAAACAAAAAAAAAGATGGGAAAGAGAATGTCAGCCGTTGTTGAAGAACCACCAGATATTAATAGTGATGATGACTTCATTGAAGCTAAGGCACTTGTCTTATTTTGAAGAGACCAACACTTTGAAGACGGAGAGGGATGCAACAAAAGATAGATAGATGTACAATAGTCTGAGGTGCTTGTGGATCAGAGAAACTATATCTCATTGGGGTTATGAGACATACATGTGAGGATTAATGTCTAATAGTTCAAAGGAGATCTGAAATCTGGAAGTTTAGCATTATATCTTTACAAGAAGTGATGAGACACTTCATGTGCAAACGATGTCCAATGATGTTGGAAACTTGGATTACAGCTAGATGACTATACCTATAATTGGGAGCAGCTTGAAGAAGTTTTACAAATTTGAAAACTGTTTTCAAATAACAGCTTCTGCATAATGTATTTTATATTGTTTTGATTTAAGTTGTTAGTTTAGTCCCCAGCTTGTACTATATAGAGATATGTTCGGAGTCCATCAAAATTTCGTTATTCATTAAGAGGCAGTGTTAGAGAATATAATTCCTAACTGAATTATACTTGTGTACTAGTCATTAGATATTGTAGAGAGTTCCAGTTTGTTGTCATTTGTCTCTCAGTTAGTTGTCAATAATATCCAATTAACTGTTAATCAGTTATAAGTTCGCTGGCAACAGTTTCAGTTTGTTGTCAAATGAGTTAGCATGATTGTAAGAAATTGTTGAAGTTTATGCAACTATATATTTATATTTTCTGTTGATGAATATAGTAGTGAGTGTTTAGTATGTTGTTTCAATTTTTAATTGGAACAAGTGCCCATCTGTATTGGAATCACCTATGACAAAAGAGTGCATTGAAAGATGGTTTGAGGAGGGTCATTCGTCATGTCATCTACAATGCAGGCTTTGGACACGCTGGACCTCCCAACTCACACTGACGAGACTCATCCAAGCTTGGTGCTCCTCCAATTCAGGGATACAGGGTACCACAACATTTCCTCCAAGAACCCAAATGAGAAACAGATAGAGCAGGTGCTGCTCAACATTAGAAATACTCCTGCCGACTAGGGAATTGTGAGAAGCCTAGCTGATCTGCTGATCTGGCAAGGAAAAGTGAGAGGAACAGGGTCTTTATAGCCAAATTAGGAGGCCCATCGGTGTTGATTTTTATTTTATGCAGAACAAAAGCTATGTGTGGGGAAGAAGCCCTATCAATATTGGAGAGCCTCCCCATCCGTGAAACTAGCGAAGAATGTATGAGTTCCCTCAAAAGCCCAACAACCATGGATACCATATGCTGGCTTTTGAGTAGAAGCAGCTTGGATGCTAGGCTCGATGCAGCACAAGTCCTCTATGGACTTGTAACTGCAGATCTGGACTCCAAAGAATTCAACTTAATGAAAAAACCTTTCATAATTTGAATTTGCTTCACCGAGATGAATGTCAATCAACCACCAAACCTGCTATAGAAATACTGTTCGTTATCAGCACTGCGAGGAGAAACAGAATAAAGTCAGCCGAAGCACTCGTTAACCTGATCAAGATCCTTCCCGAGAAAATTCAAAAAAGGCCGAGAAATCTCTTTCACTTTTAGAAATCCCGTGCCAAAGTGCATAAGACAGATCATCTGTGGTCAACCACTCAGAATCCATGTTCTTGTCTAGAAATTTGCAAGTGTTTCAGAGGTGGGGAAAGAGACTGCCACAGTAGCCCTACGGCAAATCTTCAAGAAATACAAAAACCCATCAGTGCTTAAGGATACGGAGAAAGCAGGCGTTTATGTCAAGTTAAGTTTCATGCTGCAATTAGGATGTAAAGCAAGCGCTTGACAAAAAAGCAAAGGAGATTCTCAAAGCTCAGAAAGCCAGATCGTGGATAAACTCACTGCCCATGACGCATTATAGGTTTGGCAGACTATAACATAGAGCTGAGCCCATGTTGCCTTTTAAAAATTCAGTGTTACAATGAGGACCACAACCTAACCGACGGGACCATGCAGCCGACCAATTACCCCAACATCAATGCTCTGATTCAAAATAGCGGCCAACAAACCACAATGAAACAACAACATAATTTTTGCAGAGTTATATCCAGAACACACAATGAAATACTTTAACCTGTGTGAAGAACAAAGTTAACAAACAAAAAATGTGTACATACAGTGTTTCTCCTCTATTTTCACCGGCCTTCTGTCTTTGGCAACAAAAAAAGATTCTCTCCCCAAGCAGAACTTTGCAGATTTATTTATCTTCATTCTTGAAGGAGGTGTCTACAAGATGGTAGCTTCCAGAATCATTTGTGATACATTAAAAATAATTAGTTTTTAATTACTGAATTAATCAATTGGGATGCATGAGGTCAATTGGTATTTAATAAATGATGATGTTTGTGCAACAAAGGTCTCAATGGAGAAGTCATAGCTTCAAATAAACTATGCATCTATGCATCTACTTACAGGGATTCAAACATGATTGAAATAAAACCTCTGAATTAGGAAGATGATCAAGCTCCATTACCAATAGGCTCATGTTATGCTTGCAATAAGGAGAGAGGGAGAGAGAGAGGGAGAGGTAGGGATAGAAAGAGGGAGAGATAGAGGAGTAAGGAGATATAGATAGAGAGGAAGAGAGAGATAGAGATGGAGATGGAGAAGGAGGAGAGGGATATGGAGAGGAGAGGAGAGAAGGATAGAGATAAAGAGGAAGATAGAGATAGAGATGGAGATGGAGATGGAGATGGAGAAGGAGAAGGAGAGGGATATGGAGAGGAGAGGAGAGAAGGATAGGGAGAGATAAAGAGAGAGATGAGAGAAAGATAGATAGAGATGGAAGAGATAAATATATAGAGGGATAGAGAGGGAGATAGATGGATGGATAGAGAAAGGGAGACATGTCTAGAGATAAAGGAGGAGAAAGGAAAATAGAGGTAGAGATGGAGATAGTGTGGAGGAAGAGGGAGACAAATAGATAGAGAGATGTAGGTAGAGGGAGAGATAAATATAGAGAGAGATAGGGATATAGAGGAGAGACAAAGAGGACAAGATAGAGAGATATAGAGGAAGAGGGAGAGGAAGAGATAGAGAGATATAGATGGTGAGATAGCGTGATAGAGAGATAGAGATATAGAGAGATATAGAGAGGGGAGGAGAGGGGGAGAGAGAGATAAAGAGATAGACAAACAAAAATAATTAGAGACAAGTAAATAGAGATGGAGAGAGAGAGATAGAGAAAGGAAGAAAGAAGTAGGGGGAGATAGAGATAGATGAGAAGAGAAAGAGAGATAGAGATATATGGGAAGAGAAAGAGAGATAGAGATATATGGGAAGAGAAAGGAAGAGAGAGTAGAGATAGATGGATAGGGGGGATAGGGGGAGAGATGGGGAGAGATAGAGAGGGGGAGGGAGAGAAAGGGATAGAGATAGGTAGGTAGAGGGGAGAGAGAGATAGAGGAAGAGAGAGAGAGAGAGAGAGGAGATGTATAATTTAATTTATATTATATAAATTATATATTAAACAGTAATTATATATTATATTATATTATATTTGTATTTAATATTTTTATTTATTATATGATATTTGTATTTAATTTAATAAAATATTTGTATTTAATTAATTTTAAATATAAATTTACATTATATAAAATATAGCATATAATAATTTTTTTTTTAAAAAGCAAAGTTGAGAATTAAAAGTTATTTAAAAAAAAAAAATGTAAAATAGTAAAAAGGGAAAAAAAGAAGCAATAATATGCAAAATAGTAAATGAATGGCGAGATGAATCCAATCATCTAGAAACCTTTTTAGGCAGCTTGAACCATTGATTTAACAAATTATTTGTGCACTTCAATAAAAATGAAAGAGCAAAATAATTACTTATAAATAATAAATAAAGATAAAATAAACACAGTAACCTTGGTTCATATCTTCATTTTTAAATTTGAACATAAATATATAAATTTATTTCAAAATATAAATAATATCAATATTAATTTTTATGACGCTCTTAAGCGGTTGGTAATAGTTGTATTAAAATCTCTAACATGAAAATTAATAAGGTATGGTAATGTATGCTAAAAATCTATAAATATAGTGTAGTTCAAAATGTTTTGTAAATGCATCATGCTTTGCATGATTAATTAGAAGTTGATTGAATTAATTTATAGAATATTTTGATGAGAATGGCCAAATTGAATGTGGGACAAAGATTTCAAAATAAAGAATTATATATGATAATTGAGGATGAGGAATGCTTTGGTCAACTCTCAATCTATCATTAAAATTGCATCATTGATAAGAATTTTCTTTGTTTTATGACTAAGATTTGGGTTTTTTCTTGGTTCACTAAGGGGTGTTGTTTCATGAAAATTGGAGTAGAAACAAAAAATAAAATTGAGTGGGACATGAATAATTTAAAATTGTCAAGGAAAAAGAACTGAAACAATTCAAATCCAAAAAGTTTAATTCTGATATTTGAAAGAAAATTGTTAATAAACATCATGATTTATTTTTAAATAAGATATTTTATGTTTAACAAGAAATTAAAGAAACATAATCATTTGCTTAACATGTGATATTGTCATCCAATAGTTTTAATAGAAATAAAGCTTTGGCTATGATTCATTACCCCTTACAAATGCAATAAGCTCATGAATGATGAAAATCTAACCTTAGATTAATCTCCAAATTAGCTTATTCAAATTTTGACATGTCTACATTAACCTCGAATAGAATAAGACCTCTTTGTTAGTTCAAAATAAACTTGTAGTGATGCCAAAAAAAGTGCAATCACTATATAACTTCTAAAAAATTCAAAAGAGGTTTATAAGACAAGAAAAAGATACATTGCCCCTCGATTTGATATTCAAAAGGATTAAATCTGAAATGAGATATTTAAGAATCTAGAATACAAATTATATTATCTATAAAACAAAATGATGTTTAACTAGAAAGATGAACATAAAGGTTATTCTTAATTTCATTTTATGCATATATGTTATGACATTCTTAGACCATATTTCTAAATTTTGATGAGACAATCCATGTGATTTATGCAAATATGCAATAGGATGATTATTTGAGAATACATACGAGCCTGAGATAGAATCAATTTTCTTTAAATTGGGTTTGATGATTCCTTATGTGCATGCCTGTGGAAAAGGACAGGAGAGTTGTACTTATGTTCATGAAACCACCCAAAGTGTCAACAATTTCTAATATGTTTAAAACCCTCTACAAAAGAAGGCTTGTAACCTATGATGCCTCATTTCAACATGCAATCCAAACTTTGATGATGTTAAGGCATCCAAATTTTTTAGAGCTCTACTTTGCATTTGTTTCCTATTTGTTCCTCTGTTCGTATTATGTTGTGCTTAATGTATCTTACTGTATCCATGAATTTTCCAAGTGATTCACGAGATGTGTTTTGGCACCAAAAGGACAATGTGTGTTTTCTATTTGAGCTACCTCCATTACTACAAAGCGATTACTCAACAGCCATAATTAATTGATGTTCTCATAATCTATGTCGCCCATTTTGGGCATTATTCAACCTCAACCATGGATTTAACATTGCTACAACATTGGACTTAGGGTTTGGTCTTGACCAAGTGTTTTTACTTGGTTTTTCTCTCTCTCAGATTATTGGATTATACCAAAGTAGAAGGATGGAAAAAGAATACTCTAAAAAGGGTAGAAACCCATAGCGAATCAAATTCAAAACAATTGTAAGAATGCAAGTACAATGTCAAATAGTAGAAAGGTTATTGTAATTTCATTGTCAGATTTATGTCTCCATTAATGTGTGGATTATTGGATAAACAGGTAATTGACTAATAGTCAAAAATTATTAGGCTCTTTTTACTTTATTCACTTAAGCTAATCATAGGAGTTTTTTCTATTTTATTAGATTGAGATAATTATAGGTCATGTTGTCTCATTGCATAGGATGAGAACACTTGTCACAGGGTGATCCCACAATAGTGGTTTACAATTTTTAGCCAAACTGGACACTGAAATAATTTTTTTAACTAAATCTCCACTGCAAACAAGATGAGATGGATGGATGTTTTTTTTTACATTTTGTAATGTTTTGAGGCTATTTTTGGTATTTTTTAAGATTTTGCAAATGTTTTGATTTTTTGATTTTCTAATGTTTTGGGGTTTTCTGAGATTTTGACCAAGAGACTAACCTAAAGACCTATCGTAGGGGCCTCAGGGGATGATCAATAGATTAGCCTTGCCTACGTTATACACGTAGAGACCACATAGTTCAGACTGATGACATGACTGATTTATAGATGAAGATATGATGAAATATCAATTTATTTTTAATAGACTCCTAAAGGACTGACCTAAGTGTCTCGGGGGATGATCAAAGATCAACCTTTCCTACGTTCAAGCTCAGAGACGACGTAGTTTGACAAGACGACTCTGTTTCTTAACTTTTTGACTAACTTTTTGACATGTTTTTGGGGATTTGATATGTTCTGAATGTTTTTGGATTTTTTGATATTCTGATGCTTTTGGATTCTTTGGTTTTATGATGTTTTTGGATTTTTTGATTTTTTGATTTTTTTGGATTTTCTGATACTTAAGATTTTAAGAATATACACGAATCTGATCTGATGAGAATGTACCCTCAGTGTGATGCAATAGGCTACTCCGATAAAGGCAGGACAAACTAACCTAGACAAATGGGCCGAGTAGTACTAGGAGGGATCATGATACAAAAATAGGACCAAGCTATGGTGTGGATGTGAGTGGATGAGTGATGGATGGAGACCTGAATGTGATGGATGATGAAAACGAAATGGATGGATGAAGTAGAACAAACCATAAAGATCCTAGTGGATGGAAAGTGCTTATTTACGCAAGGTGTCTGTTTGCCAAGTTTTCACCAAAGTATTTGTCCAAAGTGCCACCAAAGTGGTTTTCACTAGAGGATGATTTTTTTCTCTTTACTATTTTTAATCCTTTTTCTGATTTTTTAGATTTTTTTGTTGTTACCAAGACGCCTATTTTCCAGGTTTTAGCCGAAGTAACCATTTTTTAGGACATTTTCTAATTTTTTTTTATTTTTTGTTTCTATACCTTGAAATATTTAGGCATAAAGCTTTTTGAGATGGGAGCTATTCATGGGCTCCTGCAGAGGTTCCCCTTTGAGTGTTGATAACTGATATTCCCCTAACTTATAACTTGTTGTGATGATGAAAGGTCCTAACCAATTAGGTTCAAACTTGCCTTTGCTACTTGGGTTTGGGGCATTCTTCTAATTTTCTTTTAAGACTAGTTCTCCAACTTGGAAAGTCCTGCTTCTCATTTTCTTATTGTAGCTTTGCTTGAGTCTATTCTGATAGACTTGCAAATGATTTAAAGCATCTATACGTCTCTCATCCAGTAGCTCTAGCTTGTTTAGTCTTGATACCCAATATTCTTCATCCGTGATGAGGTTTTGCAGTGATATCTTGAGGGATGGGAGCTCGATCTCGATAGGGAGTATCGCTTCTGATCCATAGACCAAGGAGAAGGGGGTGGCACTTGTGGGTGTGTGGATGTTGGTTCGATAGGCCCAAAGGGTGGGATTAAGCTACAAATTCCAGTCACGACATGTGTCATTGACTATTTTCTTAAAGATTTTTAGAATGGTTTTGTTTGTAGTTTCTGCTTGGGCATTGCCTTGCAGATAGTACGAGGTGGGGAAGCAATGCTGGATTTTGAATTTCTCACATAAGTCGCAAACATCCTAATTCTTGAATGGTGTTCCATTATCTAAGATAATGGCTTATGGAATACTGTAATGACAAATGAGGTAGTTCAAGATAAACTTTGAGATCTGCTTCCATGTTATGTACATCATGGGTATGGCTTCCACTCACTTAGTAAAGTACTCCATTGCAGTTATGATGAATTTGTGGCCGTTGGATGAAGTGGGAAAGATTTTGCCAATGAGATCCAATCCCCGCTATGAAAAAGAACATGGTGTGATGATAGGATGAAGCTCTTGAGCTGGAGCATGGATGAGGTCCCCATGTTGCTGACATTGTAGAGACTTTCTAGCATAATCATGTGCTTCCCTTTCCATTGTGGGCCAATAATACCCCATCCTCAATAGTTTCTTAGCTATGGTTATTCCACTCGAGTGTGAACCACAAATACCGCTATGTACTTTAGTTAGAATGGTTAATTCCTCCTCAACATTTAAGTAGCGTAGTAGGGTTCCTTCGATGCTCCTACAGTATAGAGTATCTCCTAGGATGACGAATCTAGATGCCTTTTTTATGAAGGTTCGCTTTCGGTTTGAGGGTAAATCGACAGGTATGACTCCTATGCGAAGGTATGTATAGATGTCATGGTACCAAGGATTACTAGGGCCAACGATTTTGCACACAAATTTTGATTCTGGTACCTCAAATGCGGGCACCAGAAGCTACTCAATCAGGAATTCATATTTTGGAACATTGTTGGGGATGTCCAATAAGGATCCAATTGTTGCCATGGCATCTATTGTTCTGTTGTTGGTTCAAGGAATTTGCTCAAATGTTATTTTATGAAAGATTCTTTGAGAGTCCACCAATTTCTTGTATGGAGTGAATTTGCATCCTTGGTCTAATATTCATCACTAACTTGATTTATAATCAATTGAGAATCCCCTTATACCCTAAGAGCTATGATATTCCACTTAACTACTATTCTGAGACCTATGGTTAAGGCCTTGAATTATGCAATATTATTAGTGCAAGAAAACTCCAGTTTATAAGACCTTGGTATGCAATCCCCCTAGGGTGTGATAAAGAAAACACTGGCTCCTGATCCATGTTGTGTGTATGAGCCATCGAAGTATAGTTTCCAATGGTTAGCTATGTTAAGGTTGAAAATGGATTCATCAGGAAATTTTGAAACGAGAGGTTTCTCTGAATAGGTTGGTGCCTCTACCAGTTGATCTGCAATAACCTGACCCTTGATTGCTTTCAGCTCAACATACTCAATGCCGTACTCTGACAATATCATCACCCATTTTTCCATTCTTCCTATGAGCATTTCCTTTGATAGTAAATATTTGAGGGGGTCGATTTTGGCGATGAGCTTTATTTTGTGTGCCAACATGTAATGTCTACATTTTTGTGATGCAAACACTACTGCTAGCCATGCCTTCTCGATGAATGAATAGTTTAGTTCATGCATGACCATTGTTCTATTGATATAGTAGATAGCCCTCTCCGTTCTATTTTCATCATGTTGAGCTAGGAGAGCTCCAAGGGCTGTTGTTGTTGCTAATACGTATAAGATCAATGGTTTCTTTAGGATGGGTGGCATTAAGATTGGTGGTGTTAATAGATATTCTTTGATTTTGTTAAATGCCTCTTCACACTTGGCATCCCATTTGTATGCTACTCCCTTGTGGAGTAGGTGAAAATATGGGTTTTGTTTATCCGCCAATTGTGCTATAAATCTTCGGATGGATTGGAGTTTTCCTTGGAGGCCTCTCAATTGTTTTAATGTCTTTGGTGCTTCCATTTCAAGGATTGCTTTCACTTTTGCTGGATCCACCTCGATACCCCTCATGGATACTATATATCCTAACAATTTACCTGATTGTACACTGAAGGCGCACTTCTAGGGATTTAGTTTGACTTTGTACTCCTCTAATTTGTAAAAAATAACACTTAAGGTTGCTATGTGATCTTTTCTTTTTCTAGATTTAGCTAAGATGTCATCGACATAGTCTTCAACCGTCTTATGGATCATGTCGTGGAATATCAATGTCATGGCCCTTTGGTATGTTGCTCCTACATTTTTTAGGCCGAATGGCATCATGTTCTAGCAGTAATTCCCCCATGGACAAGTGAAAGTTGTCTTATGTTGATCCTCCTTTGCTATCATGATTTGATTGTATCCTGAAAATCCATCCATTAGTGATAGCATCTCATGTCCTGCTGTCATATCTACTATCATGTCGATATTTGGAAGTGGGAAGTCATCTTTTAGACATGCTTTGTTCAAATCTCTGAAGTCTGTGCAAATTCTAATGGTTCTGTCAGGCTTTGAAATAGGTACCAGGTTTGATACCCATTCTGGATAATCTATTGGTCATATGAATCCTGCATCTAGTAGTTTTTTTAGCTCCATTTTGACCAATAAGGCGATCTGAGGATGCATTTTTCAAAGCTTTTGTCTAACAGACTTTGCTTCTGAATACACTACTAAGTGGTGAACCATGGTCTTTGGATCAAGTCCATGCATGTCAACATAACTCCATGTGAAGTTTATTTTTCTTTCCCTTAGGAAGGCTGCTAGGAGCTCTTGCTCTTCTGATAGTAGTGATTCCGCATAGAATGTAATATGCGGGGTCTCCTCTATTCCCAGGTTGACTGGATTGCATTTTTTGGCCAAGACTGCTGACTTTTCCTGATGAAGAGCTCTTAAAGGAAGATTGAATCCCCCATCCTTGGGTGCCTCAGAGAGGTTTTCACCATTGGATTCGTCTTTTCTTTTTACTTTTTTCTTGTTAGAGAGTGCCACAATGTGGTTTTCACTCAAGGACTTGGATATTATTCTTAATTTATCACTTTTGCGATTGAAGGATTCAATCATTTCCCCATAATAGGCATGTGTGTCCAATTCCATTATGAACCTTGCTTTATGGTCTCCCTCTAGAATGTTATCCTCCAGTCCCATGAGCTCTGAGAGCACCTCATCATTTTCAAATGTATCAAAAAGTAGTGGTCCTCGTTGGTCATAGTCGATCAGTTGGGGGTATACTAAGCAAATCTCATGATTTTGTTGGTCTGGTTCAAAGGAGAGGGTGCTAATCATGCAAAGGGCAGTATCCTCAAATAACCTAGGTAGATTGGATATGGGATCCTCGTCATCACTGCTACTACAAATGTCAGTTATAAAGTTACCTATGACTCTACCTGTGGATATTGGTAAGCGTACTTCTACTATAGTTGACTGAGGAGGAGTATTAATTGTTCTAACCAGAGGACTTTGGCCACATATGGTTATACTCGGAGGGATACACCCAAGGCCAAGGTTTGTTGTTGGTTGTGTCTCTGGCATGATAGGTATTATGAGCCCATTGTCATTTTTTCCCAATCTTTGATTTCTGTCATAGCCCATTGCGAGCATCATTTGCAGACCCTTGCTTATGTTATCCATTTGTAATTTTGGTACTAGTCTTTCATCTTGATATAGTATATGTGATGGATCTTCCTCTATAACCTCCTGGCCAAGGTCTCCCCATCGTTTGAATTTGGGATAGTCTTCAGGAGACGTTTGTGAAGTGGAAGTTTTATTTTCTTGTGGACGTCCCCATGATCTAGGATATTGTGGTAACTCTCCTACCACAAAAGCATTGTTAGGGAACTTGTAGCTTCCACAATCATCATCCTGGATGATGAGCTTAATGTTAGAAATGGTGGGAATGGTGGGAGTGGTGGGTTTCTTTGTCACAGAAGTGGATGCGAGGGTGGCGGGATTGATGTATGGTGTGAATGGGCCCTCATCATTTTTTGGTACTTGGGGGATTTTGTAATACTTTGCTTCAATATTTTTGTAGTATGAGAAAGGTTCAGGATCTCCGTGAATGCTAACCTCTTGTCCCTCATGTGTGAATTTCATACACTGATGGAAAGTAGACGCCACTTCCTTCATTTTATGGATCCATGGACGTCCCAAAAGGATGTTATATGGTAAGTCAAGGTCCAGGACTTGACAAGTGGTTTCCATGAGAGTTGGCCCTACTTGAATAGGGAGTTTGATAGTGCCTTGGGACACTCTCTCTTGATCGTCATACGCTCTTATTGTGATGCCTTTTCCTTTGTCAATAGAATCCTCTAGGATTTTCAATTGTTTAATGAGGTTGCGAGAACATATATTTAAACCCGCACCTCATCCACCAAGACCCTTTTGACTTTGCTCTTATGTACTATGACTTCTAAGTGAAGCGCACGGTTGTGAGATGGTTGAGCGGGGAAATCTTGGTCAGAGAATGTGAGAATATTAGGTGTAATGATATTTCTGACCATAGCTTGGAATTGCTCTACATCAAGATTGCGGGGACAGTGGATGAGGTCAATGCTTCTTCAAGGATTTTCCTATGGGAAAATGAGATTTTTGGAAACTCCATGATGGAGATTTGCACTGGAATTCTCTTGAGTTGATCTAGGACATTGTAGCCATTAGGGACAGGTCTGGATGTAAGGGCTTTGTTTTGTTGGGATGGTCCTGCGATGGTAACTTTTCTGCCTCTTGTGGTGACTCCACAATCGGCATGGGCACCTTTGATGGTGATGAATGTGCAATATTCATCTAGGGAGGCAACGATAGTTTCATACACATGATTTACATTTGAGTGGATTCCTTTCCCTTTATCCTTTCCATTCCCTTTGTTTCCATGATTTGGAATTGGATTCGTATATATCTTAAGATCCTAATCTCTTGTAGGTTGTTCTACATGTATGATTCTTTTGTCAATGAGATCTTGAACGATGTTTTTCAATCTCATGCAACTATTTGTGGTATGGCCTTTGATTTTATAGAATTCACAAAGTTGATTTTCATTATACCAAGGAGGTTTCACATTTGGTTCTTGGTAATTTTAAAAGGTAGGAGCTTGAATGAGCTTTTCGTCGATTAGTTTTTTCATGATGTCTTCAAGTGGTTCCCCCAAAGTGGTGTACTTTCGCTTGGGATAATTCTTGTTGTGTTGAGGTGGTCCTCTTTGGTCATTGAGATTGTTGATCTTTGGATTGTGGTTTGGTTGTCGTGTTGTTTGATGTGTGTTTTGGTGTTGAAATTGGATTTGTGGTGTGGGTATATTTTGGCAAGGAGCACCAATGACCACCTTGGCATCGACGACACCATCATTAATAATATTTTTGTTCCTTGCCCATCTGTGAGATTTATTGTTTTAGTTGGATGGAGGGTGGTTGTTTTGCTGTTTGAGGTATGATGTTGATTCTGTAGGTTGAGTCATAAGGGATCTTTCTATGTTGAGTGCCTTGGGGATCAACTGATCATATGTGGTGATGCCCTGAACCTTGAGATGAAATGCCAAGTGGTCATCAAGATTGGCAATGATGGTGCAAACTTGTTGTTCTTCTGGCATGGTCCATTTGCTCCAATTGGCCTTGGATCACGATCGTTGTAGGAATGAAGTGAAAGATTCACCCTTTCCTTGTTTCGGAGCTGAGAGTTCTTCTAGACTAACATCCATTGCAATGTTGCATGCGTAGTTTTTAATGAATGCGTCTATAATTTCTTGAAATGTTCTAATGCCTGAAGGTAGGCGAGAAAACCATTCCATAGCATGGCCTGCCAAACTCCTAGGAAATAGTTGCATCAGATAAGTATCGTTGTATACAACTTCCATGCAATGAACCTGGAATTCCCTGATATGATCTTCAGGATTTCCTATCCCTCGATATTTGTCAAATTTAGAGATTTCAAATCCCTTGGGGAATGGTTACCTCACTAGGCTCTTGTCAAATGGATATGGACACAAGTTGCTTGGTGTCTTTGTTGTTCACCCTGATTGAAGATTGAGCACTTGTTGCAAGAGCAACTTGACTTGTGCCATCACATCATTTTGTGGATCAGGGGGTGGGATGAAAGTGTTTTGAGGTGTTTTGATTATGGGTTGGATGGGTGGGTTGGTTGGTGTGTTGTTTGATGGTATATGTATGTTCTGCCGAGCTAGGTAGGCTTCCACCTGCTTTTGTATGAACAATGTATGTTGTTGATCTTGTTGTTGTTGCGCTAAGACTTGTGCTTGTTGTTGTTCCAACAATGCTTGTTGTTGTTCCAACAACACTTGTTGTGCTGCCATTCTTGTTGCTCTTGATATTTCTTTATTGCTTGTTGATATTGCTTTATTTCTTCCTGATATGCTTGCCATTGTGCTACTTGTCTTTGTGCTAGAAGTTGTGCTTGATATTGGGTTTGTTGTTCCTGATATTAAGCTTTTGCTTGTGCTTCTTGTGCTTGTGTTGTTTGTTGTTGCAATAGAAGTTTTGCTTGAGCAACCTTTTGTGCTTGCAATGATTGTGCACAACTTGTGTAGCTTGAGTGGCTTATTGTTGTTGTTACAATAAATCTTGGGCTTGTTGCGCTTGTAAGGTGTCCCTGGCTGCTTAGGCGGCTTGCGTAGCTTGAGCAGCTTGTTGAGCAGCTAGGTATATGGCTTTTTGTTTTTGCACTTGTTGAAATCCCTTTTGAAAATCAGCTTGCAATGTCACATTGTATTGACTTTATGTGGTTGAATCTAGTGGTAGTGGGGGTGGTGGTGGATTTGGAATGGCATTTGTGGTAGTGGTAAGTGGTGATGTTGTGTTGATTATTTGATTGGTGGATGGTGTTGTTGATGTGGTGGTTTGAGTGATAAGTGGCGTTGTTGATGTGATTGGTTCTTGAGAGACTATGCTTTGTGATGTTAGGGAAGTGTTTGATGATGTCGCGATTGCTTGTGCATTTTTCGTCTATTGTTGCGATGTCGACAACAAATTTTGAGCGTTTGACATAATGCTTTGGTTGATATTTGGGATGTTTTAATCAATACTTGGTAAATGGGGAAGCCCTAAGCCAAGGAGTGGTGTGGATGATGATGGAAAAAATGGAAGTGGTGGAAATGTAAGGGGTGTGTGTCCTTGCAAAAATGTTGTGGTGTTGAAAATACCCCTTGGTCCGAACATGTCTCCTTCTTCTTGCGAATTTGTGAGGAGAGGAGTTTTAGGTGTTGCACAAAAAAATGTTGATGATGGATCATGATGGAAAGTGAGAGGAACATTTTTGTGTAATGGGTTGTCGACTATGTTTTGTTCCAAGATGGTGTTTGTATCGAAACTTTGATTATTAACAAGGGGGTGTGTTTGAATAGCATTAAGAAATGCATTTCCCTTATTAACATTTGGTTGGGTTGGAGCAAAAGATGTCATGATTTGTGGAACGTTTTGGGTGATATTTTGGGATGGGGGTGTAGATGAGATGGGGATGGTGGATGAGATGGAGGGAAAAGATGTCTCTACTACTTCATGAGATGTCCCAAAGGTGAGGTCTTCTCCTTGGGCTTATTCTTGTTGGTTTTGTGATGATGTTGGAAGGTCAGCTGTGAGATTTCCAAACCCAATGGGATTTATTTTAGGAGTGTTTTGACTTAAATCACTTGAAGCAGGTGTTTTTTTGTTGGCTTCCATGCTCTTCTTGTATTGAGATCTGGTTTGAACCAGAAAACAAGGATCATTTTTTAAGAATGGGAGATGAATCTTTTGATTCTTTGGATTGATCTTTATTTTATGTCTCAAAGCAAAAAATTTTAGGATATCTTGAGGATTGAAAGGTGATATGATGATGATGTAAAAGATGAATGATGTGGATGTTATGATCCTTTGGTAAGTCTTGAAGGAGATACTAGGCTTTTGGGACTTTCATATATGTTTAAAATTTTGATTTTGATTTTCCCTTGGGATTTGTCCTTGATTGATTTTGATTTTGATTTTGATTTTGAAAAAATAGACCCTAAGATGTTTGGATGATTATCTAAGGGATAGATTTGATCAAAGGATGATAATTTGAATATGTGCGGGGAGAAGGATGCATCTACCCACACCTATCCAACCAAGATGATAGTTTCACTAAGCATATGATGAAGGATTCATCTACATATACCAAGCTAAATGAGATGGCTTTGATAACTTTTAACTAAGCATATGCAAAAGGATACATCAACAGATACCTAGCCAAAGGTGATTTTGATAATGTTTTCAAGGATTTAGTCTCAAAGACTTTGATGATTTTTATTTTTTCCAAAAAACCCTAGCATTAAGGATGATTTCAAGATTTTCCAAAAGGTGATTGTGAGATGATGTTTGTTTTTATGTCTTGAAGGATGGATGAAAAATATTTTTATTTGCTTTGATCCTAAGATGAACCTAAAAAAGACACTTTGTTTTCCTAGACCTAGGTATTGAAGAAAAATCTTTTCTCTAAACAAGATGTTTAAACTCTCTGAAAAGATTTGGGTTTTGGCAATAATAGAATGAATACAAACTGGGATTGTTTCTTGAATCCTTTTTGTAAAAGTTGAAAAGCAGTCTTTTTCTGACTTCATATAACATAGAGAGACGTCTTGACGGGCTTTCAAACTAAGGGCTTTCACCTTTGGTTTCTTGATCTTGATTTTGTGTGAAATCATTGGAGACAGATGTGTGGGGTCCAATTATTTTTAATCTTTGCTTAATAGATTCATTTTACCACAAAAACTTCTTGATTAGCTTTCAAACTAAATGTCCAATGTCTCAACTTCATCTCATTTCACAAAGTATATTATGCGAAACTTTGATGAATTTAAGGTAAGGGTTAACTATTGTTTAACTTTAGGGGGAAAATTGAGATGCAAACTCAAGTGTTTAGAAACCTCTAAGTATGTAATCCCAAGGGAAAGCAATAACATGAGAATTCAATCAATGGTATTTTCCTCCTAAAGGGTTTGAAATTTTGAAGATCATGTTGAATGTTTATTTTCAAATGTTTTTGATCAAAGCACTGTGTTTTCAAACCAAGAACAAGTACAAACCCTATGGATGTGTAAGACAATATTTGTTGGATTCCCACTTGGACAAGTCTAGCTATGCTTATCTTTAGCGAATGGTTAGATGCTTGGCCCCACTGGCTCCCCTCCATGGCACTCACTTGTACGGGGTAGCCAAGCATCAACACCTATGAAACTCCCATGGCATGTTTTCCATTTCTACTAAAAGACCATAAAAGTGTGGGGCGGCTTCAGAACGACCGTTCTTGCACCAACAAATAGATTAAAGGATTTTGGAAAATTCTAGCACATATGTTTTAATAAGGACTTTCCGTTTGTGGAGATTGACCCATACAAAAAAGAGTCCCCTTTCAGATCCATCTTGTTGGAATCAACCATGTGATATTGGTGTTTCTTCCAATATCTACATTTATATCCCGGTTGGAAATACTTTTGGCTTTAGAGTGTTACCGGTTGAGTCATTCCCTTGGGTGAGTACTTTTTCCCCAAGGCAAGCCCTCTAGGATAAACAAAAGTGAATAAAGAACGATATTCATAACTCGATCAATCTTTGTTGGCAACAAAGAGAGAGAATATACGCAATAATGCCCCCACTCACACTCGCACAAGATTTTGTTCAATATTTAAACCCAAATCAAAGTGTGGAGGCAATCTTTTATGCAACTTAATGTCATAAAAAAGACTTTTGATTCTCAAGATCGTTGTGAAGTGTGAGAGAAGTGCATATGCCTTTTTAGATGAGATTACTTTGGATAAGAGATTATGAAATACGAAAAACACATGTTCATTTTAAGCACCAAAAATCAAATGTGAAGTTGCTTGTTCAATTTTAGCCCAAAAGTAAAGTCTAGTGAGTTGCTAATGTCAATTTTAACTCGATTTTTTGAAAAAAATCAATGATCTTGTTGGCCTAAAATAGAAAACAAAAGTGAGAAACGAACACTTCAAGTTATTATAACAAGCATTAAAAAATGCTTTTTTTCTAGTTCAAGTTTCAATGCCCACTTTTCCAACTTAAATTTGCTTGTTATTTGTTTCTCATGCGAGAGAGATGAACATTGCTTCTTGATGCAATCCTACAAACATCACAAAGCTATCAAAAATAAGATTCCTTTCAATATTTGCAAGATAATCGGAAAAAACATTCATATGTTAGAACTTTATATCACCAGATTACAAAACCACTTATAACAGTGAGAAAAGAATGATAACCAAATGGATGACAAGAAACCCCTTTTTTGTTTAATCTACGAAAGAGTTTCAGACAAACAAGTTGCTCCCCACAAATCTGAAATTGAAGTTTTTTGAAAGAAATCTTGTAAGTCTTTACTGTCAATGATGCAAAGTTATTGTGATCTGAAATCCCAAAGAGAAATAATAACATTTACTACGTTGACTCCTCCTCCACATGGCATGAGATTGACAGCAAAACTTGGAGTCATGTTAGATTTCAAAATAAAGAAAAAACGCATCACAGCAATAACTTTTTTTGTCACTATTTTTGTGCTCTTAGACCATCTCACCACATTCACTTTGTCTTCTATCTCATAGATTCATTTATTTTAGTGTAGTATTCACACCACCATTATTGGGTTTACAAGGAGACATATGACAGGAAGTGACGGTTGACTTTGGTGCCATTTTCCGACATGAAAAGATTTGCATCAAGCACCAAAAGATATCTAATGTATTGTGAGAGATTTAGCACAACATAAGTTGTTAGATTCATTAATTACGACCTAGGGAATGTAATATGTGTTTCAAAATCAACCCTCACACCCGACTATGTAAAATGTGTTGCCATAAAGTAAATATTTGATAGCACAGATGTGTTTATTTATCTATATCTAGACCATCTCGATGGATCACAATTTGCTTTGTGGTCACCCCTCACCACTCTTCTAACATCCATTTCCATTCCACTGAACTCATCTACTTTACTTCATCACCCTAGATCTTTTCTATCATCACGTCTCTTATAAACTAATATCATTGATGCGTGACAATTTTGAAAATTAAACTTCAAATCTATCCAAAGTCGAGGACGGAAAAGAATGACGAATAAAAGAAAATCCCCAATGTGTAATGTAAGTAAATAAAATGATTTGATTGGAGTGCTTAAAGAAGCTCAAATAGCTTGTGTGGGATTGTTGTGAGATGAATGTAGACAAAAGTTGCACCCAAGACATTACATGATAAAGCTAGCGCGAAGGTTGATAAAATCATTTATAAGCACCTACTTTGCTTATAGCACCCTCATCAGTAGATGGAAAAATATGAAGGTTGCATCGGTGCCAAAGCTTTGACAAGGGAGGCATAGGAGCTTATGTGCAGACCAAGCGATAAGTGAGTCATGCCATATTGAGCTCTAAACAGATAAAAGCATATCTAAAGGTACTACCAAGATAGTTGTTAGTAATCTCGGATTAAATTCCTAGACATTGAGATCAGTTGCACCATGAACTAATTACCTAGGCCAAAATCATAAATGAAAATAACTACCACCTGATTGGTATAACTATGCAGAAATAAAGGTCATATGTGTAGTATGAGGAACTATATGCAACTCAAGAATAAGTGATATTTAGGAACTTTCAGGCTAATACGAATAGCAGGTGTAAGAAACGCAGCAAATTCTTTTGGTAGTGTAAATCCAACGAATAGATGGGAACATGGAGAAGGCATGCAAAATATGTAACAAATGTTCCTTAAAGAAACACTACCCCATGAAACACATTGATTCTATAACAAAGGAAGAAACATTACCCCATGGAACACATTGACTCATGAATGCGAGTGGTGATATGTAAAGCTCCACAAAATACTGAATAATACAAATTTATTTATGAAACAATAGTGAATGTGAAGAGACAATAACAATATGCACAAAAAAAAAAAAGGAAGATTTATTGGAAAGACAAAACAACAGTAACCTCATCTTCATAGCTGCACATATTAGAAAAACAACATATTGTAGAAAGGTAAATAGATGTAGATATCAAGAATAAGCATGTTATCAGGTTCAGCCCTCCTTCTAGTGCCACGTGTGAGCACCTATTAAAATCTACAAACACTTAAAACTTCAAGTATGGGTTAGTGGTCTACAAATTCCTCAAAATGCTCCTATGAAATAACATGTGAATGCTTCAAAATGCAATAAATAACAAGAGAAATCTAAAGACATTATGAAAGCATAACAAGTACCTATTCCATAGTGGATTGGTGTCAAATGTGCTAATGACCCTTTCCCAATCCTTGCTAAAAACTGAAATAATGCAATGCACTATGATGAAGAGAAAAATTAGTTCTCAAATCAAGAGAGTAACTTTGCATGAAGATGTAGATACCTTGATGAAGAATGAAGCCCTTAATTTATAGAATATTTTGATGAGAGAATGGCCAAATGGATGAATGTGGGACAAAGATTTAGCCAATGAGATAAGGCAACTTGTCAACTTGTGATAGGCTTGAGGATGAGCATATTTTGGTCAATGTGCCAAAGATTTTAAAATTGTTGAGTGGGGGACATGTAAGAATTTAAAATTGTTGAATGGGGGACATGAAAGAATTTAAAATTGTTGAGTGGGGGACATGAAAGAGACATGTAAGACTTTCAAATTTAAAATTGTTGAGTGGGGAATATTCCTCAAAGATTCCACGTTGAAAGAAAATGTGCAAGTGGGTGGTTAGGTTAGTTTAATCAGGATTAGATTAGCTTAATGGTGACTAGGATTTTTTGACCCCTTTTGACTTGAATATTTGATTTATTTAAATAAAAAAGGGACGAGAATTTAATTAAATAAAGTTTGGCTTATTTAATTAAATAACCTTAGAAATGAAATTAATGTTGATGAATGGATGAAGATGAACTAAGTTTATTTGATGAATGGACCTAATTAACTGCATGATGCAAATTTTGCATGTCTACAAGAAAAAAATTGTTCCAACTAGAAAGATTGCACATAAATGTTATTCAATAATTTTATTTTGTGCATAGCCTACATTCATACATTCCATGAGAACATATTTCTTTAAGAAATTTTGTGAGACAATCCATGTGACTCGTCTATGCTTCCACATTTTGCGCATATGTCCAATAGGATTGATGCAACTACAAAATTTGAAGAGGGAGAAGCCCCTAGTTGTGGCTTTGTCCTTATGGACCCCAGCGAGCCATTGGGTGTGACCCTCCTGTTGGGAATCAAGTTTGCTTTGAGAGGAAATTGAAGGTTTCAATCCTACCAAGAATCTTGGCTCCTAGTTCATGTGGGATCATCAACAAGAGAATATGCCTATGATTGGAAAAGAAGACAAGAGGAGAAAGGTGGCATTGATACTCTCATTGGTTCATGAAACCACCCAAAGTGTCAACAATTTCTAATATGTTTAAAACCCTCTACAAAAGAAGGCTTGTAACCTATGATGCCTCATTTCAACATGCAATCCAAACTTTGATGATGTTAAGGCATCCAAATTTTTTAGAGCTCTACTTTGCATTTGTTTCCTATTTGTTCCTCTATTTGTATTATGTTGTGCTTAATGCATCTTACTCTATCCATGAATTTTCTAAGTGATTCAAGGGATGTGTTTTGGCACCAAAAGGATAATGTGTGTTTTCTATTTGAGCTACCTCCATTACTACAAAGCGATTACTCAACAACCATAATTAATTGATGTTCTCATCTTTTAATCTATGTCACCCATTTTGGGAATTATTCAACCTCAACCATGGATTTAACATTGCTACAACATTGAACTTAGGGTTTGGTCTTGACCAAGTGTTTTTACTTGGTTTTTCTCTCTCTCAGATTATTGGATTATACCAAAGCAGGATGGCAAAAGAATACTCTAGAAAGGGTAGAAACCCATAGAGAATCAAATTCAAAACAATTGTAAGAATGCAAGGACAATGTCAAATAGTAGAAAGGTTATTGTAATATCATTGTTAGATTTATGTCTCCATTAATGTGTGGATTATTGGAGTAAACAAGTAATTGACTAATAGTCAATAATTATTAGGCTCTTTATACTTTATTCACTTAAGCTAATCATAGGAGTTTTTTCTATTTTATTAGATTGAGATAATTATAGGTCATGTTGTCTCATTGCATAGGATGAGGACACTTGTCATAGGGTGATCCCATAATAGTGGTTTACAATTTTTGGCCAAACTGGACATTGAAATAATTTTTTTAACTAAATCTCCACTTTTGTGCACCTATAGCGGCTAAACTATGAGGAATTTGAAGATGATGCAAACTAGAGTTCCGTGACATTTTGTCTTTAGATTCTAAATATATTTTTTTCATTTTTTTTGGAATCAGATTGCACTTCTTTTTTCATCTCCCTCGAAAACTATTTTTTTTCAAAAAACAACATTTTTAAAAAGTGATGCTCACCGTATAATGCATAACTTTTTTTCTATGAAGGATAAAATTCTAATTCTTTCAAATTTAGATTTGTAACTCTAATATCTAGTGCTTCCATTTTGTTAGATAGTTTTTTATTGAATATTTTTTCTTTAATCAAGTTTCAAAGTCAAACCAATTACAATTCAAACATAGCATGACCGTATAATGTGTAACTTTTTTTGTATGTATCAAAATTCAATTTTTTTCAGTGGATCAAGGACTTCAATATCTGGTGCACTCATATTTTTCAAAAAAAAAATTGATAATCTACTATTTTTCCACATGTGCAGAACAAAGAGCTTGATTTTAGATGAAAAACCTATGTTTAATAAAACTAAAAAAATAAATACATAATAAAACCAAAACATGTTAAAATTATAGTCATTGGGTAGCTCGTTTTGAGGACTACCTAATTCCAGTTGGGTTTGTGAAGTCTCCTCCATTTTTATCCTCAACCCTAGCTTCGAAGCTTAAAAATATAGACTTTCAAAGTGCCCGAGGGGGAGAATGGGGGCAAAGGGGGGTTCGCTTGAAGCCCTAGGGGTTCACTTGAACTAGGGTTCACTTGAACCCTAGTTTAAGTGAACCCCCTTTCAAAAAGAGGTTTGCATGTGCTTTTTTGGTGGGATGAATTTAATAGGTCCGAGCAAACCCTCTTTTGTTTCGTTCGAACCAATGAGTTCATTCAAACCCCAAGAATGAATTTTTTTGGCATGGAGTCATTTTTTGTTATTTTTCCTTCCTCATTCGAATTGTAAACCACTTTTGTGGGTTTACCCCACAGTCTAATCTAGTCCTCACCTAGGGTTTATTTTTCCTTTTCATAAATATTCTTCATTCATTGTAATCATTCATTTAGGTTATTCATATTCATTTTCAATATCAAATACTTTTTTGGATCAATCTCTCTCTCAAGGTTGCATGAACACATCAATGGCTTTTCTCTCTAAATGTGATAGGTGTTTTGGTTGTAGGTGATTTCTAGGAGCTGTGAGGTTCACCATAAACTCCAACATGGTATTAGAGAATTATATTTGTGACTTGCTATCCAAATTTTGAGAGATCCAACCTCGAGGGAAAATTTAGCTCATTCTAGAGAAAAATGGGCATCACCGTTGAGTCTAAAATGGCCAAAAATCTTAAGATCGCCTATCAATTTTCTCAAATAGAATAAATTGGTAGAAAATGATTTTTTTAAGAGGGCATAGATCTCAAGGAACCATTTCCATACAATTTTACATCACCATACGAACTTGTGCCATTAGACCTATGTTTTCCTACTTTTGTGCTGGTGGTATGGTTTTCTAGGTTTTAAAAAAAATCTATTTTTTAGTTCTCAAATTTAATTTTAAAAGAATCAAATCAGATGTGGCAAGGTATAGATTGTACCTTGTGCATTCTATACCTTCTACAAAAATGGTGAAACATGTTAGTTTTTTACTATCGACAATGGCTTTATCTCCATTGCAATGGCCATTAGCTCACCACCTAATGGTTGATTAACTTTCCAACAATGTAGACTACTAGCAAAAATTAAGATAGCATACATTTTGGTCAGCAAATATTCCTACAATACCAACATATATTGGCAATGTTGGAATTCTTGTCATTCATTTCCAAGGATAGTCATAGTGATCGTTGATGTCAAAGGATCAGTCACAGGCATAATGGTGAAGATTGATGGAGAGAAAAGAATCTTTTTAGAATATTTTGCAAAGTTGCAATATTGTCATGAAAAGTAGTCATGCTTTTATATAGACTTTTTCCTAAGTTTTGCAGAGAAAACAAATGGTAAATCTGATATAGGTTTTTTGAGTACTTTTCAAAAGATGATTTGTAGGTCTAAATGATAAGTAGTGAGCTCAAAAAAAGAATTATATTTGCTCTCGGCCATTACTAGGGTTTCTCAGTAAAACCCTAAGGGCTCCAACCATGTCGTCACACAGTGTTTCAATTTCTATGTTGACTGAAAATTAGTGGAAATAGGTCACTTAAGTTATGAATTAAGCCTTCAAAGTCATTATATAACCTGCCACTTCATCCCAGTACTTACCAGTTTGGTAGAGTGCTTGAGGAATTTAATATTTCCTAATTCTGCAAGCTGAATTTTTGTCTTAGCTTGATCAATGGTGGTGATCAGAGATAGTTGAGATCAATAGTTGTCATTGCATCACACTTGATCTTCACAATGCATTTGTGATATGCTTTGACATGTTTAAAAGTGTGATAGTGCAGAACACGCCACGTGTTCAGTGGGACCAAGCTTAAGACTCTCTGCTTTGCTAAGATCAACAAACCACATGAAAGATGTTAGAGATCGACGATTGATGCAACATCACATTTCCAAATCTTTCTGACACAACATTATTTGTGATAGTGCAAAATGATGACAAGTGTCTGAAGATGATTGCATCACATTGTTCATATGTATTGTATTTTTCATTCTACAAGTGTAAAGCAAGAACATGCTAAGAAAAAGCAATGTGGTGAAGATCAATGATGTGCGTTGAAGGAGAAGATTAGATGGTTATTGCAATATCACATTTTTATCCTACTATGATAGTACCGAGTTTGTGATGATGTGATACAACTCCATGTGTCCAAGATGATTTCTATAAGACAAATGGCTTATTTCCACTTCTCCACGAAAGGAATGGTGGATCCCTATGATAGCTCTATGAAAACACAAAATGGTGACATGTGTCCATGTTAATAGGTGGAAATATTTAATTGCATCTCATAGCTCCCATACATCACATTTATCATTCTTCAAGTGTGAAGTAGAAAAGCATTAAGCTTATGGTATGCAATAGAGATCAATGGTGTTGATTTAAACAAAGATTGATCTAACAGTTGCATTTTAAAGTTGACCATCAAATCATGCCAACAAAGGCAAGATCAATGGTCAATATTCAAAGTGAGCAAATAGATACTTCCTAAAGACAAAATTTGACAAAAAGTTATAGAGATGAAGTTGATTTAAATGTATTTATGAAAAATCATAAAAGTGGTAGTTTCAACGAACTACGAAGTAGTTAGGGTTTATGTAACTATGGAAATAGTTACTATTGTGGCTAGAATGGTGGCGTGAGTGGTTGTTGAATATAAAAATTTGACATACCATGTGTACAATGGAGATGTAAATGCATATGATTCAAATTCATATAGGTTATTTAATTGAGGGTTTTCAAATTGGTGGTAGAGTATATGGTGATAGTAAAAAAAAATATCAAGGTGATGGTCATGGTAATGGTGAATTTAGAGAAGTGTAGTGCAGAGGAAGAGTGTCTAGATTAATGAATTGAAAAGGTGTATTCTCAAGTTGAAGAAGAACCAATATCAACATATATGAACTTTTAATGTTGTAGAGGTTGGTGCCTTAAAAAGATTGACTTGGTGCTCAATTAGGTGTGCAGTGTACCTTGAGGTTGGTGCCTCAAAAAACATTGTCTTAGGTGTGTAGTGTACCTAGAGGTTGGTGCATCAAAACATTGTCTTAGGTGTCAATGTACCTATAAGTTGGTGTTTACAAAACATATTTGACATCTTTGATTGTGAGGCTGGATTAGGATAATAGATCCTAACAACTATTCTCACTGTGGCTTTTCCCACATTGATTTTTCCATGTATATCTAGTGTGATGTTTTTGTGTGATCTTATTTCATGTCTACTAATTAATTTGGTAAAAAATTTCATAGACTAATTCACCCCCCTCTCAGTGTATTGGTGTTCTTTCAAAAATTGGTATCAGAGCACAAGGTTCCTTGAAGAAAGTTTAACAACTTGAGGTAGATTTGGTTTCAAGAACACCATGGCTAGACAAGAAGGATCCTATTCAAACATAGCACCACTGTTTGATGGAACAAATTATGATTTCTAGAAAATAAAAATGGAAACTTACCTATCTTCTCTTGAATTTGATGTATGGCAATCTATTGTAGGTGGCTACAAAGCACCAACAACTCCTCCCACTGACTTTGTTGATAAGAAAGCTTGTGAAAACAATGCCAAAGCCAAAAATTCTATTCTAAGTGGTCTAACTAATGTAGATTCAGTAAAAGTTATGCATTGTAAATTTTCCAAAGATATATGGGAGAAACTGCACAATATTTATGAGGGAGATGAGAAAGTGAAACAAGAAAAATTGAAAACTCATAGAGGAGAGTTTGAGACTCTTAAGATGAAGGATGAATAAAATATTACAACATAATTGCTCAAGGTAGATGAGGTAGTGAATGTAATTAGAGGTCTAAATGATAATATTGAAGATAAAGTTGTTGCAAAGAAGGTTTTGACGTCTCTCCCACAAAGATTTGATTCTATTTTTTTTGCAATTGAAGAAGCTAAATATTTGGATAACTTCTCTATGGATGAATTTTTTGGGTCTCTAACTGCATATGAAATGAGAAATGAAAGTGCGGGATCAACAAAGAGTGAAGCAACATTTAGGTCTTCCAAAATCAAGAAGATTGAAGATGATTTAGAACCTAATACCAGTTCAAATGAAGAAGAATCAAATTTTGTTAGAGGATTGAAGAAGGGAACTAGAAAATATAAAGGTAAGCTACCTTTCAAATGTTTTAATTATGGTAAAATAAGTAATTATGCCTCAAAATTTCCATTAAATGAAAATGAAAAGAGAGATAGTACCAGGAGTCAATAAATTATGTTTAGATGTGGTAAAATAGGTCATTATGCCTCAAAATGTCCATTAATGAAAATGAAAAGAGAGATAGTACTAGGAGTAAAAAAAAACCCAAATATAAAAAGAGAAACTATGGTAAAAAGAAAAAGATTCTTTATGTTGATAAAGAAATTAGTTATTCAAATGATTTCTCTTCTGCAAGTGAAGTTGGTGGAGGTAAAACTCCATTTATGGTTGAAGAAGTTAAAGAATGTGAAGATTTTGTAGAGGAAGAAGAAGGTGAGGTAGATTTGAAAGGTGAATTGGTCTTTGCTTTAGAAGACTTGAGAGATGAAAGAAAATATAATGAGAAGTACAAGTTAAGGATTGAAGAATATGAGAAACTTGTCATTGACCTAAAGCCATAGTTGGAAGAATCAAAGAGAATTGTAGAGGTAACTAGTATGGATTTGAAGAAAAATCTAGAAGAATGTAATAAAATAGAGGCTGAAGTTGTCTCTTTAAGGAAGGAATTAGAAAAGATAAATCTATAGTTAAATAGAAGTACCAAGCTTGGAAAAAGTTTTGAAGTCCTTGATGAAATGATTGGAAAAGTTTCAAAGATCTATTTTCAACAAGTTTGTTGGTTTAGGATATGAGGAAGACAAGAGTTCCAAGGATGTTGTCTCTAAAAATAATGCAACCACTTTCAAGAAGTCTGAAGAGTCCATAAAGAATAAGAATACTAAATATTACAATAAAATGGATGATGGATTCATAAATGAATAATCCAAAGAGGAGATTCAAAGGCCAACATGCAAGACAAACTAGGATTAATTATGCTTTTCATGGTTATTTTTTTTCATGTGATCAGTATGGACATAAAGCTATTTATTACAGGATTAGACCTTTTAGAAATGATAGGCATAATTTTGGAAGCAAGAATCTTTTTGCTCCTTTAACTGGTCCAAATGATGTTTTTTATAACTATAACAATTATTTGAATTTCAAATGTTCAAAGTTGGCTATCAGGATCTAACTTTTGGGAAATTAGATTAAATTCCTATAAATACCTAGTCTTCTCACCATTTGAAAACTAATTGGAAAATTGGATAAAATAAGAAGCAAGAGATCTTTGCATTCCACCAAATACATTTGAATTTGCAAGTTTTCAAGCATATTTTTAGATTTGATCAAGTCTCATTCAATTATTGGAGTTTGATGATAATAGAGGAGCATTATGGATTCTAGGTTTGGAAAGTGCTCTTGACCATTTTCTACAACCTAATGACTTGTTTCCTAAGTTTTCTCATAGTCAAGCTTCATTCTACTTGCTACCCAAGGTGAGGTATCATTATGTTTTAGATTTAATAAGGGTATTTGAATTTCTCTTAGGTAGATCTTGTCATTTTTCATATAGGAATCCTTCTCTAATGCACTTGAGTAGGGTTTTCACACATTTTAGCTCATAACAACCTTAGATGCACTTAAGGTTACAACACACACTTTTATCTATTAGTTTATTAGCTATTTATGGAGATATAAATACCAAAATAGGGGCTTGACTAAGGAAAAATACTATATAGCCAACCCCCACCATTTTGTTTGCAGATTTATTATAGGTAAAAATTCAAATACATAAATTTGTAGAGAAGGAATAACATAGTAGATAGAGAATTAAAGGTCCAAGTTTTCAGATCCGGAACAAGCCTACAAGGACACAATCACCTAGGGTGACTCAATCCTATCAAATCAACTTCAAACTTGTAGGACAGGTGCACAAAACTCTTCTTTTCTCAGATCTAGCATTGGAATTTTTTGTTACAGTTTGTCTACTGTTGAAATATTGCATTTACAGTTTAGAGCACACTGTTTAATTAGATTAATTAAAACAATTCAATTCCAGTAAATTTCCAAGGCATGGAAGGGTCAAATCTAGGGTTGAATGCCTTATCTTCATGGTTGAAATTCAATCTAATCTCGTTGTTGATTTGAATCCTAATTTTCTCTTAAAAAAGGATTGATGTTAGTGTTTTATGCATTAGACCTGGAAGCCCTTTTTCATCAAAATAACTACAAGTCCCAATAACTGACTATCTAGGAACTCTAACCATTATCCATCCTCTCATCTTAGTGTAGACATACCAATGCATAAATAACCACAAACAAGGCCAATTAACAAATTATACAACAACACCAAATCAATCTCATCGATATAGGTAATCAACATCTAAGTCATCCCACTATAATCAAATGGGTGATCATCTCACACAATTGCATAACTTGTAGATAAAAAAAATGAAGCATGTAAACTCATCATCACATCCATAACTTGAAAATTGAGATAACCAAGAAGCTAATCCTATTGAAACAAAGAAAATAGCATGAGGTTTTTCACCTAGGGGGATAGAACACTAGGGCTAGGATCCTATTTCACTTAGTTTCACTCCAGGAAACCCTAGAGATCTCAATCCAATGATGAAGTGAAGGAAATAGATATGTTACAGGTTGCATTCCTAGGGTATGATTAAAGACTAAAAGGGAGTTCACCACCAAGCTAGAGTTTGGAAAGACTAGTAACATGCAAGATCTAATGACAAGACCTAATGTTATGTAAAACTCAAATGAATGACCTAGAAATGAATGAAAAACATAATAGTAAATCGAGAAATTAGAGAGGTGCACTTGGAAATTTGAATGTGCTCAAAACAAGGTCTCAAATGCTAAACATGATAAAATTAATGCACAGTAGGACTCATACGCTAGGATGGGCGATTTAGTCTCAGATTAGGGTTTTTGGGTAGGAATAGAAATCTAGTAGCATTAAGTTTAGAACTCCTAAAATCTAGAAAATTGACTGTACTAGGACTCATATGCCAAAAGTGGCGTATCATTCCTGATCAACTTCTTCAGAGGGTCAAGATCTGAGTCTTCTCTTCATTTTTTTCTCTTTCTTCCAATCCTGATTTCTGGATCTGAAATGCCTAATTCTGCTCTATAGGTGCCTTTTAGTGATCTTGTGAACAAGGTGACAACTTTAACAGCTTGACAACTTCTTCCAATATTTCTCTTCAATGTATCTTCAACCTAGGTCTAAAAATCACACACTAAAGAGGGGAATTTTTTTTTTGTTAGTGGATTGGGATTTTCCTTGGTCAAACCCCGTTTTGGTAATCAAACCTTGAAATGAAATGAAATAGAAAGGAGGAATGATGAATGAACAAAATGATATGTTTCAACTCACCAAACCCTAGGAAAAAAAGGCTGTAATCTTGTATGTAATGGATATAATGGATGTAGATCTTGACTCTTTCTTGAATGATATGGATCTTGATTTGAATGCGTGCTTGAATCATGAAACCCTACATCACAAATTTTAGCTAAAAAACAAACATGATGCATGATGAATTTGACATGATGCTTGATACTTGAATAGTGCTCCAAAATGCTTAATAATCAACTCTTGAAGGCTCTTGTAATCACAATTTGTTAGAATGCATGAATACTTGAAAGCTTAGGAGAAAATATGTGAAAATAACCTTGTATTTTTACTTGTTTATGCCAAATTTCTCAAAATTACAACACTACAAGCCAACATTAGATCTAGGAGAATAAAATCTTGCTAAGAATTTGAATTTAATTTAGGTATAAGCTAAATGGGACTCATATTCCAGAAGTGGCATATGAGTCCCATTAAGCTAAGCTTGGGACACATTTTTCAAGAAATGCTTCGTTCAATGTGAAATCTAGATTGGGGCCTCAAAACTTAGGTGAGACCCATACACCCAAGGTGGTGTATGAGTCACAAATCACTAAATACGGGCCATACAATCCAAAACACATGAATTATTACTAGATGGTGGTAGATGTCAGGATTATCCTCAAAATGATGTATTAATTAAGGCTTGTGGATGCAAAAATAAGGAAAAATAAGGCATAAAGAAGCCCAATTAATTAATAAAAACCCTAGATTAGTGTGAAAGTGTAAGAAAACACTTTGCAAAACCCTGAAGAAGGAAAAATTAAGTCTATTTAGTTCACAAGGGCCCAAAGAAGTGCGAAAATGTGAAGGGATACATTTTTCTACACCACGTTTAGCCCCCACTTTAGTGAGAGGAGGAACTTGCTTCAAACTCACACTAAAGTAGACAAACTTGCATCAAGAGGGGTCCAAGTGTACCAATGCTAGTAAGATATGAAAACAACGAACAAGAAGGTTGAACAAGCCCCTAGGATCAAGATCCTATGGCAAACCAACATAGACACAAAAGAACGCACATGAAAAATAATGTAAGGAGCAATAACAAAGCACAAGCATACACTACCAAAGACAAAGAGATAAACAAAAACAAAAAGGGGTGGATCAAGCTTCGACCGTTTGTCCCACACACTATGGATCAAATCTAAGCTTTTTGTCCAAAAATGCATGCTCAGTCTGAGGCAACAAAAATTCTTGCTATTTGTTGGATGAGTATCCAAAAGGGTGAGACAAATACACATGTGGCCGGTATGCACTCACATAAATAAGCAAGTGGCTATGGGAAAGTCACACCTAGTTTGACTTCCTGTTTAACTAGACCAAAGCTATACCTCCTGATAACTTTGATAATGCACCACACAACAATAAAATTTGAGCTTCATGAGGCAAGAAAAGTTTCATATGCTTGATACTCATGAACAAAAAAGATGGTTCCGCAGGAAAGCAAAGTGTGCTATGCAAGGTGGACATATAAAAAATATTGTAAGGTACATTCAAAGGATTTTTTCTTAGTTCATGTAAGGTCCTAGAATTAAGAGAACATTGTGCCTAATGTCTCCAAGAGAGGACCAATCGAAGAATAGAGTATTTCCAACTTAGGGGATGTAGTGTGTCGCATCAAGCCACTAAGAGGAATATAATATGCTAAGAGAGATCACGCTCTTGAGGGAAATCATACCCAATGTCACCACAAAGAAAAATACACATCGCATAAAGTAAGAAGGCTACACAATGAAACATGAAGTGCAAAAGAATAATTCCAATTTATGCCCTCACTTTAAATAAATTTATAAATGCCATGTGAGAAATTAATTTAAAGTAGCAAATGATATATGCTAACAATAAAGAGGACATGATAGCTTAGTTGGAAATCCCTATGCCAAGTCATATGTTTCCAAATAAAGCTATGTCATGAAAAAAAAGGAAGGGGTTTCCCCCAAAATAAAACTCCAAACACATGAGGGATCCATGGATTTGGGGTCAATATGTTCTTGCTATAATGTTTTTAAGAGAGCTCGAACTATCAGCATTCCCCAAATATTCATGGAGCAAGAAGAATGACACATAGAGAGAAAAAGAAATGAAAAGATAAAGGAAAATCTTTTGGGTCAACATGGAAGAGACATGAATGTCTCGATGCCTTGCGTCATCCCCAAAAGGAAAACACAAGACAAAAGAAAAGATAAAGATAAAGGAAAAGCTTTTGGGTCAACATGGAAGAAACATCAATGTCTTGATTTCTTGCATCATCCCCAAAAGGAAAACATAAGACAAAGAAAAGATAAAAGGTTTACGTCATAGAGAAGAATGTAGGTACAAATAGAGGAATGTCATAAAGAGAGAGAGAGAGAGAGACATCAAATAGAATAGTATGGGGATTACATTATGCAAATGCAATCACACACAAAACATGAAAGGAAAATAATGCAAAATACTAGTAAGGAACATGTGAGTCAACCTATTAGCAGGTCATCCGCATCCCAATCATGTTCATTGTATATAGAAGGTAGAAAACTAGCCAAATGGATAATAGCAAGTGTGGGACTAGGACAAGGCTATCTAATTCTTTCCTCCACTATGTGCAAGAAAAGAAAGGTTCGAGGTAGGTGATGAGAAAGAGCTCCTTGCATTTTGAAATGATTTACAATAAATGTAAAGCATGTAATAGTCAAAATGTGATGATTCTACAACTATTACATGGCAAGGAGGGACATGCTCTAAGGGACTATTTCAATGATATCAAAAAATTTAAATATTTGTTTTAAAGCATGAAACTCATTAGTACTATGTCCAAGAACTCTATGATATTGACAATGTGATGTGTTTGTATTCTTAGGATTTGGAGATCGATCTTCTCTTATGGGTGGTAATGTAATTAGTCTTTGGTGTAGAAGTATCTACAAAGTTCTTTCAGTTGCAGTTGGTGGATAAGGGAATTTTAGTTTCTTTAGTTTGTAAGGCCTTCGTTGCTTGCTAGATTCACCAACCTCTCATGTTATATGTTGAGGAGAGGGACCTAAGATGATCCTATCATCCTTATCATCATTACGAGGCATTGATTATTCTTTAGGAAGGAGGACATTAATATTGAGATGAGGATCATGATATCCTAACCATTTTTTTTCTTCAGTTGGTATTTGCTCTAAGAGTTGATGAATTTCATGTTCACTTGTTGTATCACATCCTTGTTTGCTTAAGATCGTGAATCCTTTTCCATATGTCTCTTCTAGATTGATGGGAGTGTTGGCCACTTTGTTAACATAGAATGGTTGAATGTTCGCTTGATTAGAGGAACTAGGCTCACTTATTGTAGGGAATTTAGGCTCAACTTGTGTCTCAGTTTCAGGATGTAAGTAACCAAAAATTTCAAGTGGTGGGATGATAGGACGTGTTGTTTGTTTCATGGATGGATGAAAGGATGCATTAGTCTCAAGGTTGTTAAGGAAATCATTTAAAAAATTGTTCATGTTATCATCATCTTCTCCAATGATGTCAACATCACGAGGAGGACATGCATTAGGAGTTGAGGAGCATGTGTAAGTTCAATTGCATTAGGGTCATTTCCAAAAGCACAACTTGGCACATCCACTAAGGATTTCAAGGACATCCACAGCTTACCAAAGCACATATCCATGATGAAATGCAATGCAAGAACTTCGAATAAAAGGTCTAAATGAAAATTTGAGATTATGCAATGTATGTAATTGACCAAATGAAGCTAGATGCAATGAAATGAATGAAACTAAAACTCTACAAACTAAAACAAATAACTAACAAAAGCAAAAAAAATAGGGAAACGAAGTTTTTAATGCTATAAAATACAATTTAAATTTTGAAATAGGACTAAATCACCTAGAGAGGCGTATGAGTCCCAATCAAGGTTTTTCAGGGATTTCAATGTTGAATAATAGTCACCACATAATACCCAAAAATTAGACAAAACCACCTATACTGGGACTAAATCGGACAGAGGTGTACATATATAGTCCCAAATTAGGGTTTTTGCACTGTTTTCAAAAAATTATGTGTGAATGTTATGTTTTATGTTTTGAGTGATGTATAGACTAAGTGAAAATGTATATTTTAGATGAAATTCAATGATGCAAGATGCAAAAATGCAACCTATATGTACTTTCACTAATGCAAGATTTAGAAACCCTAGATGTAAATTAACTAATGCAAAACCTAATAAAAAGTTAATGCAAGCTAGATCTAGGATTATGGTGCACTCCAAATAAAAAAATAAGGTGTTCTAAATGAAAGTTCACTAGAATGAAATGAAGAAAATAGGATGAGGTTTTTCACTTGGGGGGATGGAACACTAGGGCTAGGATCTTATTTCACTTAGTTTCACTCAAGGAAGCCATAAAGATCTCAATCTAAGGATAGAGGGAAAGAGATATGCTAAATGTTGTCCTAGGGTATGATTAAAGACTAAAAGGGGGTTCACCACCAAGCTAGAGCTTGGAAAGACTAGTAACATGCAAGATCTAATACAATACCTAATGTTATGTAGAACTCAAATGCATGACCTAGAAATGAATGTAAATTAGAATAGTAAACTGAGAAATCAGAGAGGTGCACCTGGAAAATTGAAAGTGCTCAGAACAAGGTATGCAATGTTGAACATGCTAAAATTAATGCATACTGGGACTTACACTAGGCTAGGTGATTTAGTCCTAGATTAGGGTTTCTGGGCAGGAACAAAAATCTGGCAATGACAAGTTTGGAACTCCTAAAATTTTGAAAAATGACTATACTGGGACTCATACGCAAAAAGTGGTGCATCATTCCTGGTCAGCTTCTTCAAAGGATCAAGATCTGAGCCTGCTCTTCAATCTCTACTCTTTCTTCCAATCACAATTTTTGGATTTGAAATGCTCAATTTTGCTTTGTAGGTGCCTTTTAGTGATCTTGTGAACAAGGTGACAACTTTGACAACTTGACAACTTCTTCCAATCTTGCTCTTCAATTTATCTTCAACCTAGGTCTGAAAATCACACACTAAAGAGAGGGGAAAATATTGTTTTGTTAGTGGATAGGGTTTTGCCTTGGTCAAACCCCATTTTGGTAATCAAACCTTGAAATGAAATAAAATAGAAAGGAGGAATGATGAATGAAAAAAATGATATGTTGCAACTCACCAAACCCTAGGAACAAAAGGCTACAATCTTGTATGTAATGGCTATAATAGATGTAGATCTTGACTATTTCTTGAATGATGTGGATCTTGATTTGAATGCTTGCTTGAATCATGAAACCCTACATCACAAATGTTAGCTCAAAAACAAACATGATGCATGATGACTTTGACATGATGCTTGATACTTGAATAGTCCTCCAAAAATTTTGATAATCAACTCTTGAAGGCTCTTGAATGCTCTTGTAAACACTTGTAATTGTGATTTTCTAGAATGCATGAATACTTGAAAGCTTAGGAGAAAATATGTGAAATAACCTTGTATTTATACTTGTTTATGCCAAATTTCTCAAAATTACAACACTACAAGCCGACATCAAATCTAGGAGAATAAAATACCATCAAGAATTTTAATTTAATTTAGGTCTAAGCTAAGCAAGACTCATACACCATAAATGGCATATGAGTCCCATTAGGCTAAGCTTGGGACATATTTTTCAAGAAATGTTTAGTTCAATGTGAAATCCAGATCGGGGCCCCAAAAATTAGGTGGTAACCCTACACCCAAGGTGGTGTATGAGTCCCAAATCACTAAATTTGGGCCATACAATCCAAAAACACATGAATTATGATTGGATGTTGGTAGATTTGTCAGGATTATCCTCAGAAAGATGCATTAATTAAGGCTTGTGGATACAAAAATAAGGCCAAATAAGGCATAAAGAAGCCCAATTAAATAATAAAACCCTAGATTAGTGTGAAAGTGTAAGAAAACACTTTGCAACACCCTAAATAAGGCACAATTAAGTCCATTTAGCTCACAAGGGCCCAAAGAAGTGTGCAAATGTAAAGGGATACATAATTCTACACTACACCTATAAACCATAAGACTCAAACACCAAATAACCCACAAATCTAATTCACTAAGAGAATCCACAATCAAGTACCATAGGAACCAAATAAGCACCTAGGAGATAAGAACAACCTCCTAAAACTGAATCACACCACCACCAAACAATCACATACGTAATCATGTCATGCTAATGCACAAACATACTTGCATAGCCATGACACTATAATCATCACCAATGTTGTACCTACAGTCATCTCACACTATACTAGGACTCCAAGTCTCCACATGTGTCAATCCATGTGCCCAAACCAAAAGAAAACCTATGTACATGTCACCATCAAATTCCAAACTTTAAAAACACATGTAAACATGTATTAGGAAGCACCAAAATTGTTAATTGGTCATACCATCATGTATATCCCATGAAAACATTCACTTCCCCAAGTTTTCACCTCTTGACTTGTTTGAATGCTCACAAAATCACACCCTGAATCTCAAGCTCCTACAAGCAATCAAACAAGTACCAAACTCTCTCCACTCATCTAAGTGGAAAATCATTAGCACCACTATGTAGTACACTACAAATTCTCTTTATTGATTATTTACAATAAAAAATTCAATTTTGTATAGGATAGTTATGACCAAAATTTTCTTTCAGAGCAACATCTAACTTCATGACACTAAAATATAACAAAAATAGTCAAATCAATAAAATAAACTTGTACCACTACGTAGTGCTCAAAGAGATCTTTTCGTCGACTATTGGAACTTAAAAATTTGTCATCATGGGTGAAAGTTATGCTTCCTAAGAAAATTCTATCCAATTTTCCTAGCAAGAGTGGTTAGGAGGCAACCCATGGATAGCCAGCCAATGGCCCACCAATAGCAGTGGTGCACCAGTGGGGCCCCACTACAATAGAGGTGGAAAAATTGAATTTTTATTTAATTGTTTTTAATTTTCTAAAACCTCAATGAAAGGGGGTGTTGTATAGTGAATTTAATTTTTTAACCCCCTTAGGGGCTAGAGGTTGATCCCCCACAAGACCAGGGAGCTTAGGAGCCAAGGACCTAAGCTTTCCAACCTTGCCCACTAGTCGTTTAAGACAAAATTCAAGTGGGAGGGGATCTGCCGAGGTCATAGCCCATACATCAACCCTACATTAGTGTAGGCATGTAGGGGGTATAGGGTCTATGAACCATCTCCTCTTCCCCACCCCTCCACCTTCCAAAAAATATTCATTATTATTTTTATTTTTTATTTTAAATTAAAATTTTTAAGCGCAAATTTTTTTAGTTTTTAGTTTTTTTCTACATACTCCCTTTCAATCAACCCATTCAACCATACAGCAAGGGTTGGGGAGCAAAAACATGTGCATTTTTTTGTCACCAAAATAGGTCAAGTTTTATATGCATATTCATCTCTCGAGCCTCTTGGATTCAATGGTGAGGTATATTTTGTTGCAAGGGATCATCTATGAAACTTCTCCCACAAAACCTTCATGTTAAACACTTAGAAAAAATATTTTTTTCAAACTTAGATTCAAATCTTAGGTCTACTAAATATGACCACACATATCTACAACCCCAAAACCCTAGATCTGTAAAATAACAACTTGCAAATATGTCTCATACCTTGAAATGTCTCAAATCTTTCTTGCATTGCCATGGATTCAACTTTGCATCAAATCTACTCATTTGAGGGTTATACCAAAATAGGGATATCCCCGCAAGGTCACAACCATGGTTCTGATACCAAATGTTAGGAAAATAAAATAGGGTGATCAACCCATTTCCTACATAACCCCATGAAATAACAATGCATGCAAGTTTACAAAATAACCATATGCAAAGATCAAAGACATACCACAAGATATACCTTGGGAAAACCCTCATAGAGGAAAAAACCCAACCTCCAAAAGTATCCACACTCAATATATTATTCAACCTAAAACATCAAGCTCCTCTAATGCATCCTCCATTTGTTAAAGCATGTTATCCACGCATCCAATGCCATGCTTCACATATGCACTTGTCAGAAGATGCATCAATACAATGACAACCAAGCAAAAAAACACCAACCAACCAACGTCAACCACTAAACATGTGCTTGTTTTTATAGAATCAATCTCACAAAAATGAAACCAATTGGTAAGGTAGAATCATGTGACTCAAAACCATAAGTTCACAAAACCATTGACCCCACATTTATTTTTTGGTACTAAGTTTTATAATATTAAATAGGGAACCCACACATAAAATATATAATCTAATCTTACATACAGATTTACAAGTAGCCCTAAATAAATATTTACATGTGGCTATACACATTAGCTAGGATGCACCACAAACAAATATTTATTTTACATATTAAGATAATCTAATGTTATGCAAGGTGTAGAACACCTATTCCTAACACTAATTTCCACCTTAGATAAATAAGTCTAAATATTTATTTATTTAAGTCCCTTATCCTCATCCCATAAATTAAATAAACATTTTTATTTACTTAATTCTCCCATTTCATCCAATTTCTATAAGCAAGTTAAAAATATTTTAGTCACTAATCCCTCACTTTCACATATTGACCTTGGTCAAATCCCCTCAAATCATCCACACTTTCCAAGGTTTACAAAGGCATGCATCTGTGACCAAGCGAAAATACCATTCTAGAAATGAGCAGCAACAAGAAATGTGCAAGAAACAATAACAGAACCTAACATCTCAAGATTATCCTAGTTAGATTCAAAAGAAAATATGATAACAAGAGAAGCTGATTATACCTTATCTCGAATCGATCCTTTAGCTGGCCCTTGATGGTTTATTTTGTGTATGCTCCTTGAATGAAAAAAGATGTTGATATGAGATGAAAGATGGATGAGAAATGAATGAAAATGGTATGATGGATGCAAGGAATGCAAGTTTTTAGCTAAGTATGGCACAAATGAAAATTTTGCAAGAGTTTGGTTAGCACAATTATCAACCCCCTAAATGGGAGAAAAAATGGGGTATTTATAGAGGAAGTTGACTTCTCTAGAGAATTCAATGGTTGAGATTCATCCAACAAGGTCAAGATGAAGGGCTATGGTGAGTTGAGGACTCACAAGCCCTCACATATTACATCTGGAATGTGAGATGGCTTAGAGATGGTGATGTGTAAATGAGGTGGAAGGAGGGTACATGAGGTGGAAGAAGGAAAAGTATGTTACAAGTACCTTGGAGAATGAGAAGATTTCCTCAAAAAGGAACTTCTTGTCTCCAAGTGGGAATGAAAGTGACTTTTGAGGAATTTTAGAATTCCCCAAAAATCTCCATGGGAAAAGGGAAAGTAATTGGATAAATAAATGTGAATTAAAAATTCACATACTTGCAATAATCTCATGGACAAGACAAGGTTCCAAAAGGGGAAGTCTTTGTCCACATGTGACTTGATGCGAAAAGTCAAAAGATTCTAGAAAATGCATGGGACGAGGAGATCCTAGGAGAAATAAATGTGAATTTAAAATTCACATGGGAAAGAGAGTCAATACCAAGAAAGGAAAATGAAAAGGTTGACTAAAAAGGCATGCTAAATGTGGCTAATGACCTTGATTAAGGTTGTGCAAACACATAATTAAGATAATTAACTAAATATTAGAAGCAAGTGGCAAATGTTGGAGGATGTGACACATCCTAACCATAAATTAATTAAATTAATTATGATTAGAAGAGGGTTAGATGGCTAAGAGGAATTAGAGACCAACTTGCAAAAGTTGGAGGATGTGACAATGAGAGAGAAAAAGAAGAAATAAAAATTGACTTAAATTCAAAGAGGTTACATGACTAAATTAAATAAAGTGGAATATTTATTTAATTTAGAGAGGAAAGAAGGTAAAAGTATTTAATTATTAAATTAAATACTTTAGGAACCTTATGCAAATGATGAAATATTAATTAAATGAATGATTTAATTAATACTGACAAAGTAGACGAGTAAAGGGATGAATAAGGAGACGACTTTTACCATATGTAAGTGGTCAAATTTGGATGTCTACAAAATCTTTTGTACACAAGGCATGTGACTTTGTACATGTTATAGGGCCCTAGTGTTGGAAATATTTTAATTGATATCAAAGGCATATGGACAAGATTGTTAGAATTATTATCATTGATGTCAAAGGAAGACTTTCATGATGAAAAGTTCATTGATTGAAGACACAAAATAATAAGAGTTTGGCGGTTGACCTCCATAAAATTATGAGAATGCTAGATTTAAAATTTATCAATTAAAATAGAATATGAATTAAAGGGGTTGACCCCTTAAGGAAGTGTTATCTCCCATGGATAGCCAACCTACTTTGAAAAGTGAATTTAAATATTTAATATAAATTTTATGTCAAATCTTGGCAAACCTACGTTTGGAAAAGTGCATGATTTGGATATAAATACAAGTTATTTTGGAGGTTAGAAAGCATGAGATCCTCATGACATATGAAATGAGTATGGAGAAGGAGAATCCAAAAAAATGAAAAGCCACTTTGAAAGCATCCAAGAAGATAAAGAATAAAGGATACAAATCAAGTGAAAGTTCTAGTGATGAAGGAGAAACTCACTTCAAGAGAAAGCTAAAGAAAGGATCCAACAAAAACAAAGATAAATATATTTTTGAATGTTTCTATAGAGGAGGAAATTTGACACCCTGAAATGACATGATCTTGAAGGTTGAATGTTCCTCAACTACCTCAGGGATCAAAGCTCAGGTGACAAGATGAGAAGACAAAGGAATTTATTTATGTTTTATGCAAAATAAAAATAAGAAAGTTTCAAAAATTGAAAGAGCAAGTTGCAGAGGTTCTTTGGATAAACCAACAAGCTCTCAACCAAGGATGGAAACATGACATGCGGATGTCCCCATGGTGTGCACTATAATCACGTATGGACAAAAACTAGGTTTGTCACAAAAATCACAAAGAACTTATTGACTAATTCAATAACAAAAATATCAAGAATATGCTAAAATAACATAATTATAGAAATGAACAAAATAATGAAAAAGAATATAAACTAAATAAAATGGAACAAAAATGATAAAATGGAAAAGAAGAAAGGAGACACTCACAAGAGTTCCACAAATGAATCCTCCCACAAAGTTACAACTTCAACACCTACACACATAGAAACAAGAAAATGGTTGGGCTTGTTTTAGGGGATTTCCTTAGTCAAACCCCCACATAGGTGTTCCCACCTCCATGGACATCTAAATGGATAGAGATAAAGAAAATAATAGAAAAGATAAAGAAATAAATAGATGTGTTAGAATAGTAATCTACAATTACCCTCCTTTAGAAAATGAGAATGTTGAAAGGAAGAGCATGAAACCTCCAAGATGTGCTAAGAATACCAAAGTGTTGATGTAGAGGGAAAGATGATGGTAAAGAGAGTGAAAAGAATGCTTCAGATGAAGAGGAATGAGAGAATGATCAAGAGAGTGAGATAGAGTGAATCAATGACCAAAAATGAGGAGTTGGAGGGAGTATAGGCAAGAAAAGAGTTGTTTTGGTGTGACTGCAAGCTACAAATGTGTTACACTTCGTAGGTAGGTGGGAAGTGTAATTTCCAAATGACTATGTAGCTAGGAATATTTTTGGGACATTCGCGCAACATGACATTGCTCGTGAGAAAACCCATCTTAACGACTAAAAATTGACATGTTAATGAAAAAATTAAGATTACCTGAAGGGGGATATTGCATTATCAAATTTAATTAATCTAAAGGGGAGGTTTATGGAATATGAAATTGCATAGGATGTAATTTTTGGCATTATAGTTTCAATTGTGGTAATATAGGTCATTTTTCTTTTAAGTGTCCATAGGTCAAGAGTGAAAGTAGTGAAGAAAACTTGAAGAATATAAGAAAAAGAAAGGAAGGAAATATCATCACAGTAATAAAAAGAGCGCATGAGGAAAATATGAAAAGAAGAACTTCTGAAGGAATAAAAAGGTCCTCTACATCCAAGAAGAAAGTAGCTCATCCAAAGAAAGTAATGGAAGCCTCTTCGATTGGGATAGAGAAGAAATAATCTTCATGGCGATAGAAGCAAAGGATGTTGAAGACAAAATAAAAAAAGGAAATTTAAAAGAACATACCAAAGATGATGAAGAAGTGGATCTTGAGAAGGAACTCCATTTTTCCTACCATAATATCAAGCAGCTCAAGAAGATAAATTCAAGGCTAAAATCACAACTTCAAGATGATAGAGAAACTAAATCATCTCACAATATTGAAGAATCAGAGAAGACAATCATGAATCTAAAGACTCAACTTGAGGAAGAAAATTGAATAGAAGAAGTCATAAGATATCAACTAAAATAAAAGGAATTAGAGTGTGAGAAATTGGAGTTTTAAAATGTTTCCTTGAGGAAAGGTGGAGAAATCTAACGATCAATTAAATTGGAGCATGAATTTTGAGAAGAGCACTAGAATTATAGAGGATATTATCAACTCCCAAATATCACTTTTCATCAATATTGGTCTTAGCTATGAGGAAAATCAAAATACCACCATGGAAGAGTCAATTACTAAGGCTACAAAGTTACCAAAGAAAAAAAATGAAGAAAATCCTAAAGGATATGTTGATGCACTCAAGGACTCCATCAAAAGTAGCACCAAGAAGGAAGGAAGTAATATCCCATAGAAGAACAACATTCCTCATAGGGACAACCATGAAATATTCAAAGGATCATTCCCTTCTAGACAAACACCAATGACTAGGTTATATGGGTATTACTATTCATGCAATCATTTTAGTCATAAAGCATTGAATTGTAGAGTATGTGCAAGGAATGATTTTGGGTTCTCAATTAGGGACTACAATTCATGTGTTACTTTATTGGATTACAATATTATATATTACAAGTGCAACAATTATGGTCACATTGCATGCTTTTGTAGAAGTGGCTTTGTAAATGACCTAGACTAACAAAATGGAGGACACCATAACCGAACAAAAGAGAGAGCCAACAAAATTTTGGAAGAGGAAACAAGAGAAAGAGAAAGAAAATCCATGCTTGTGCTCCATGGAAAAGAAGCATCACCAAGTTTGAAAGGAGAAGCATGATTTTAGGGGTACCTTACTATTACATCATCTTTCAGCCCCATAAAGAAGAAAGGTCATTTTTTCCATTGTTGTCAAAGAGGAAGAAGTAGAGAAAGGGGAAGCTAATCAATGCAATATCCTTTAGCTCTAAATGAAAGATAATTTTGAGATAGATCAAATAATGCATATTCTATATGAAGGCTTCCATTGATGTCAAAGGAGGAAAGTTGCACAAAGAGGAGAGTTACAACAAGGAACAGTTATAGGAAAGGAAGAATGATAACTTTAATGTCAAAAGGAAATGCTACAGTAAGAGAGAGTTACAATAAAGGGAAGATTTACAGTCAAGCGAGCATCACAAAAAGGAGTATTTTATTATGAAGGAGAAAAATATGTTACATTCATTTTCCATGGATATCAAAGGGTGGGAGATAGAGTAAGGGGGAACAATACAAAAGGAGAGGATTATGTTTTTTTTGTCGTCAATGACAAAGGGGGAGATTTTTGGAAATATTTTCATTGATATCAAAGGTGTATGGACAAGATTGTTATAATTATTATCATTGATTTCAAAGGAATACTTTCGTGATGAAAAGTTCATTGATTGAAGATAAGGAATAATAAGTGTTTGATGGATAACCTCCATCTACTTATGGCAATGCTATATTTAAACGATAGAAATTAAAATAGAATATTAATTAAAGGGGTTGACCCCTTAAGGAAGTGTTATCTCCCATGGATGATTTACCTCACATTAAATTAATAAATATCAAAGATGGTTGACCTACTTTGAAAGGTGAATTTAAATATTTAAAATAAATTTTATGTCAAATCTTGGTCAACCTACTTTTGGTAAAGTGCATGATTTGGATATAAATGCAAGTTATTTTGGAGGTTATAAAGCAAGTTCTCCAATGCAAAATCATTCATTTTGAGAGAAAAAAATTAGGAGAAAAAGATAAAATTTAAGAATATAAGGAGAAGATTTATAACAGACATTGTGCCTAATTTGGAGTAGACCTTTAAGGTAGATTAATAGAAAACATTGTGCATGATTTCAAAGTAGACCTTTATGATAGATTTATAGCAAAAAAATTTCCTAACTTGGAGTAGACCTATAAGTTCTAATTTGGAGTAGAGTTAAGAGCTAATTTGGAGTAGACCTAATAGCTGATTTGGAGCAGATCTTATGCCTGATTTGGAGCAAACTTTATTGCAAACCTTGAGTAGATATATAAGGTAGATTTGGATAAAAGATATAAGGTGAACTTGAGTAGAGACATAAAACAGATTTGGAGCAAAGATTAAGGTAGAATTGGAGCAGAAATAAACGAAGTTAACAACAAACTTATGGAAAATTTGTAAAGGGAAGTGCATGCAGATTTGAGAAAGAAAGTGTATGACAGTGATTGCATCATTCAAGAGCAGATTTATGGGAGATATTATGTATATTCATATTGTGTGAAGACAATATGTTCATAATTTGTTGAATGAGCAACATCCCAAAGGTGATATTTTGTAGAAGAGGTTGGTGTCGCCCAAAAGAAGAGATTGGTGACTCTTGTTGAGTTGGTGCTCACCTGTGAGGATTGGTATCTCCAGTAGGTTGGTGCTTAAAAATCATTGGAGGGCATTGGTGTCTCCTATGGGTTGGTGCCTACAAATTTTGTAAGAAGATATTATATAAATAATATTTTCCCATGGTTTTCTCTCGAAAGGTTTTCCACGTAAATGATGTGTTCTTCTTGTGTTGCATAAGTGTTAGATCTTATGTGATTACTATTTCTATGGTGGTTAAGTTTTGAAAAATTTAATGTTTTTCTTATACTAATTCACCCCCTCTTAGTATAATCATGTTCTCATCACTTGGTACCATGCAACATAAGTCAAAAGACTTTCCCATCTCCCTAGGGTACTCCCAAGTACCCTTTTCACCCTCACCATCCACTTTCTCCAAGGGGAATCTCTACCATGATTTCCCCTCAATACATCTACTCTCTCCATCCATCAATCATATGAGAACACTTTTCCTCCTCTCACCCCTCCAAGGGTCTCAACCAATTTGATCTCTTGATCTTTAATTTTAATCAAAGTCATGCAATCTTTGGTAAAAAATCTATAAATAGAATGTCATCCTAAGCCATTTTACCAAAATCATAATATGCAATCTTATCTTGTTAGTGGAGGAAATCACATACCATCAATTTGAGCACAACCACCACATATTGGTGCAACAATTGTTTGTTTGGTGAGAACAATGCTAATTTTCCTTATGTTTACTAACCTTTATGCTTTATCGTAAGTGTTTCTTGTGTTTTAGGTAGAATAGGTTATATTGTTTAGCTTTTTCTTTATGCTCAAATTTTAATGTACACAATAGCATTAGACTAATTAGTAGTTGCATCATGTTATATACAATGATTATGCCAACAGGGTGAAGCACAATAATAATATGATTAGAAATAAATAATCTTTGTAATAGAAAATCTAACATGTTATCACAAAAATAATCATGATTCTATCTTCAAAATATCACCTCTAGAAGAAATAACTCAAAAATATTTATCACAAAATAAATAGTGAATAGAATACTAAAAGAAAATCATGCTTGTGAATAAAGATGAAATAATATTATGAATAGGAAAATTGGAAACTAAAATTATGAAATATTTTATATAAAATATAAGGCTCCAAGCACTAATTCATGTATATGGATTAGAGGATGTGAATAATAGAGGAAGAAATTATCTATGTAATATGTCTTGTTTAAGGGGAATGAAAAGGGGAAATTCAAGGAATTAATATTTAAACCATGGATGCATGATTATGTTTGTTATGTAAGTAGATTGTGTGTCATGAGTACTCTTGAATACATGAATAAACATGACTTGTATTGCAAGGATGTTAAAATGGATACTACCACCTAATAATAGAATAGATGTTTCAAACGTGTTGCATATATTTAAAATGGGTAACACACAAATAATAGTGTGATGCAGAGCAAGGTGATTTAGGCTTACACCAATCAAACTCAACTGGTCTCCAAGTCTGCAAAACCCTTCAAGGGCTAGTTCCTTCACAAACTTCATAGTACCTTGTAGTAATCCAATTCAACTTTTATAGCTATATCTTTTAGAGAAGGTCCCATAGTCATGAACAAAACACCAATACAAATGTATAGGACTAAATTTGCACCCTAAGTGAAAATACCCTTTTTTCATTTACCCACCTTAGAAAACCAAGATCAAAGGCTTAATTCCACCTAATCCCAATGCTTGCATCCCACTTGGTGCCTCTTTTGAGTGTCAGTGGAGGCATTTCTGTCGGGGACGCCGCACGGTGCACTTACATCCCTGGCAGATTCCTATGGTTGAACCTGTAGAGGCATTACACTTCTCATTGGAGGTGAAATTGTAATGCCCCCTTTAGCCAACCGACTCAAATATGGCCGTTTTTCTCCATCCTTCCTTCAAATTCATCCTTTCAACATTCAATCCAGCTTCTTTTGAGCTATTGCACACTTCAAGCTTCCATACTCACATTCTTACATTCACTCCCACTCACTCCAAGCATTCAAGCATTCCATTGCAACCAAAGCAACACTCCATAACTTTGATAGAGCAAGTTTGGGACCACACCATTGCAATAGAGGCTCGAGTACTCTCATTTTCTCCCCCAAGCGGCCTTGAGTTCTCTTGGTGGAGGTGGTAAGCTTCCCTCTCCTCTCCTCTATTACTTGGTTGAGTAGCATAATACTATTTTGTAGTGCTTCTTTGTTATTCGCTATATTATTTCCTTTATCTTGTTTCCTTGGCTATCCATGGAGGTGGAAACACCTAAATAGGGGTCTGACTGAGGTAGGCCCCTATACAACCATTCAACATTTTCCCTCTTTCTGTGTGTAGGTGTGCATCTTTCTCAGAGAACTAGCTGGAAAATGAGTTCCTTGGCAAGATTCTCCTTATTCTTGTCACTCTTTCATATTTACTTTATAATATTAAAGAGTATTTCACTTATTTAGACACATCATTTTGGCCCTTTAGCTAGTTAGCTAGGTTGTTCGCTAGTTTTGTTGGTTTAACCTTGTCTTCATTGTTGTCTAACCATACAGACGACAACATACTTTTGAGATGCCAGCATGTCGCGCTGACGTCTAGAGACCGCGCTTCTATCCTTAGATAAAGAGTTTTCTGAGGTGTAATGTTAGACCTAAAAATTGGCTCACCTAGCCTCTTCCTGTGCTTCGGGTCTACAGAATGACTGAGAGGCTTTACAGTCCTCGTTACTCTCACCTCGCATTTCCTTACATTACACTTAGCTAAGGTAAGTTAGGGTAGCCTCTCGCATCTTGGCCCTCCATGACTTGGGGTCTTGCACGTGGTGGTCCCCTCTCTTACATTTTTGGTGAACCTAACGTGAACCATCTATTCATCTGTTGGTGTTGAAGCTTCCCTTGGGTACTCTGTGATTGTTGTGCTCTTGAGTGTTGTGAAGTTTTATGAACATCACAACCCAATCCATAACTTCTGGGTATATCGTTAGGAGAAGTGTACAACACCTCCCAATGGAAAGGTTGAGGGTCTCTATTAGGTTATCTATAGGCCTTTTCTCTGGTCCCACTATTAGTGTAGTTGTGCAGGAGTAGTTGTCAAGGAATGAGATGGGATAAGTTGACAACACTGATCACATTCCTACTCCTCCTACATCTCCTACGCCATCATTGGTGGATGAACATGAGGCCGTTTAGATCCTTGTAGAATATGTGTCTACCCTTGCTAAAGGATTGGGAGATTTAGAAAACCACTTGGAAAGAAATCCTAAGATAGCTAGGGTCGCTTGGGTTGTTAGCGAATTAAAATATATGATGGGTAAAGATCGAATAGGCATAGAGCTTCTGACTAGCCTCCTCTGTCTCACCAAAGCGTGTGTTCCTTTGAGCAACCCTAGTTTTGCACAAGGAATCACTTTTGAGGAGTGTGAAGGATAGTTAGGAGTTTCAATGCCTCCCACTTCTGTTTACATGGCCGACACGGTCCCATCTATCAATATCCCTTCTACTTTTGAGCAACCTGAAACTATCAAATTAAATAAGGTCCCTTTGGGATTTAGCTTCACCCCTCCTGTCACCTCTAGTGGTGGAAGATTTGGTGGGTTGAGTGGTGGAGGCTTTGGTAGTGGTGGTGGATTCGGCAGGAGAGGTGGTGTTGGTGGAGGCAGCTCTAGTGGAGGTCATGGTGGTGGTTCTGGCGAAGCCCCTACTAGTGGTGGTTGCTCTAGTAGTGGTTCTGGTGGCAGTTCTTGAGGTGGCGTTAGCGATGGCTCTGGGAGAGGTTCCTCTGGCCCTCTATCTTCTAGTGACCCTATTATGAATACTCTTCTTCAAAATATGGGTAAGATGCAGAGCCAGTTGGAAAGCCTTTCCCAAGCCTCTTCTAAACCTATCTTCCAGCCCTTCTTCCGACACAACCCATTGTCAATGGCCATCTTGAACACTCTATTCCCTCAAGGAATGGAGATCCCTAAATTTGAGAAGTATGCTGGTAAGGGAGATCCACAGACACATGTGTCTACTTTAACGCCCTATGCACTGAATTTTTCCATCATGATGAATTGATGGCTAAATTTTTTCCATGATCCCTCAAGGACACAACACTCGAGTGGTACTGTTCCTTGCTTGAAAACTCTATTTTCTCATTTGACCAACTTTTTAATCAATTCCTTAGATAGTTCCAAGAAAACATTGGGCCAAAGATGACCTTTCTAGATCTCGTCCGATGTAAACAAGGAGATAATGAAAAGATCATTGATTTCATATCATGCTACCAAGCACTCCTCTCACAAATCTCACATCAGTTGTCTAAATCTGAAGTGCAAAAGGTACTCATAGGATACTTACAAAGGCCTTGGAAAGAGAAGTTCACCCTAATGAAATACCCTTCTTTTGTGCACTTATGTGCAGCCGTACGAGAATACCAACAGATGGTTGTTCAGTTCGGGGGATTATCCTCACACTCCTATTCTGAAGGGAAATCTATCGTATCAATTTCTGGAAAAGGTAAAGCTGTTGCAAATGTAGTAGCCACTACTGATGACAATGGCCTCAAATGCAATTGGAAATTCACAAGGTTATTAGAATCTTGTACTTCCATCTTACAGAATTTTTTGAAGGATAAGATCATAACTTTGTGGACCCCTAAGCCTATTAAAGAACCCTACCCTAATTGGTATGATGGGAGCACTTATTGTCAGTACCATCATGTTAATAGACATGATACTAAATGTTGCATGCAACTGCATCATGAGATACAAGACCGCATCAAGGATGGTACCATTTGTTTTGATGGGAATAGGAAAAACACTAACAAATCAGTGGCGAAGGCTAATAGTGAATTGTAGATATACAAAAACCCATTTCCATCACATTCTACTAATATGATTATTGATCCCTCTAATTTTGTTACACAACTCGAGGCCTATGTAAATATGGTCACAGTAGCTTCCACTACTACACCCGCACCCGGTTCTCCAGACATTACATTCACATCACAGGATTTACCCTTAAACAACAAACCTTCACCTCTCTACATTCTCGCTCGTGTCAATGGTAATATTGTGACAAGAGTCTTAATAGGCCCCGCGAGCCATGTGAATGTTATCACCGAAGAAACATTAGTATTAAATTCATTACAAAAGAAAAAATATGAAGAAACAAAATCTACCATTCGTACGCACGATGATATGAATCTTAAACCCTATGGCTCGATAACCTTGTTCATTTTGGTTGAACCTAGAACTATTGACACAACTTTCAATGTCATCCCAGAGTCAGATCTGTTCAAGATGAAGCTAGGCATTCCTTGGCTAGCTTCCATGAGTGGGATCGCCTCCGTTATTCACAAATTTTTAAGGTTTTCTCATGAAGGTGTCATGCATGTAGTGCATGACACTAGATACCATCCCTTGGTTTCCCATGGTGGATACTTGTCGGATCACTTTTGGCCCTCCCCAGTTGGTTTGCTTCCTCCAAGAATGGACCTACTTTACAAGAACTATGTGAAGTATAAAACTAGGGGCAATGGGGAGCCAAAGTTGACCTTTCCTATGACAGAACAATCAATCACCTCTTCTTCCCGAGAAGAGAAGAAAAAGCCTACATCAATTACTCTCCCTTCCCCTAAAGGGAAGGAGAAGTCTGTGTTGGTCCCCAATCCTTCCCGTAAAGAGAAAGAGAAGGTTGCACTGACCACTCCCTCTTCCCCAAAGAAAGAGGAGAAGCTAGTGTTGACTCCCTCTCCTTCTCACAAAGGCAAAGAAAAGGTGACTTTTCCTTAGATCACCTTGTCCTCTCCCCTTTCCTAGGAGGAGTACTGGATGAGCAAGTCTGACAGCTATCCACTAAGTCTGATGATCCCTCCTTGGAGTAGGACCAAGTTCAAGATCGTGAATCTTCCCAATGAATACCCCAGACCATGGTATTATTTGTATGGTAGAAAGAAAGGTTCTTGTAGAGAATTTAATCCACGGCCTCCTACTGCTCCTGCTCCTAAGGTGATGAGTGGAAAGAGGCCCGTTGTCGAGGCTCTTGAGTTGATTCCTCCTATCACTCCTTAGTCTATTCCTCCCACTCTTGTGTAGGAGTCTATCCCTCCATTGGAAACAACCGTGGTGGATGTTCCCATGGTTGAGGAGGAACCCTCTGTCCCTTTGCAAATTTTGGCCTCTAACTCCAAGAGCCATAGAAACCGCCTTGCATGTGAATGCAAGCATCAGTGAAAGGCTCTCTTGGCTGAGTAGGCTACCTCACAAAGAAAGGAGGAAGAAATAATCACCCCTACTTTAGGGCCTCTTGTAGTGCCTTCTTCCTCCCTTCCTTATGCTTCTCTCCAGTTTGGTCCTATACTACTCCTGACTTTTGTTGCAAGTACAAATGCGCCTAACCCTAAATGGGTACAGGTGTTCATTGCTCCTTCGATGGAGCATCCTTTGCTAGTCTCCATTCCAGATATCCAACCTTTCTCAAATCCCATGGACATGATTAATACCTTAGTCATGTCCATTGTGGTTCTCTCCTCTTCTTCCTTTGTACCTCTAGCCTCATCCGTGGGGAGTTCATCACCTTCGATGAAACATGAAATAGAGGGTGGTCCCTCTAGAAATGAAGGACATAAGAAAAATCATCCTCGCTAGCAAGGTGCCCCCACGTTGACTTGCTTTGTCTTAGTGGCAAAACAAATCCCAGCTTCCCTTGAGTTTTTCACTGCTCCCAAGTCATTCGGTAAGCCTAACAGAAAACCTCGGGCGCAGTCTGTCCCATTCGTCGAAGCTAGACACGACACCCCTATGGGGTTCATGTTTAATTTTGTGGATGAAGTTCTGACATTGTCGACAATCTTCACTAAGTCACTAACCTTGACTCCACAAGAGCTCGGTGGAGAGGACCTCGAGGGGACCTCTTCCTTGGCCCTTGTTGCGAGAGGACCGGATACTCCTGCTCTTAACATTTCGCAATTGCAGGCTCATCCTCCTTCCCCTTATGAGGATTTAGATTAGGAAGCGGATGACCTCTTGACTGATCAATGTTAGGAGGAGGCCCTTTTCTTGATCTTGTGTGTGTGTGTATGTTTTCTGATGTTCTTCCCCATAGTCATGCTATGTGTGTCTAGATGACCCTTGTCACCCCTGTTGGTGCTTGGATACACACGTGGTTTTTGTGTTGTAAACCTTCTTCTATTTGTATCATCATTCTTCCATGTTTGTGCTTGATTTTTGATAAATTGGGGATGATGCAAAGAATTGGGGGAATTTAGACTTCCCTTCCATGTTGACCCAATTTTTTATTTTTACTTTGTTTTTTGTGCATTCTTCCTAATCTAGTTGGGGATTGACGATCTTTTGCCTTACATTGCAGTTACCTATTATTATGAGCTCAGATAGATCTGACCCTGCTAAACTAGATCCCCTTGCGCCCTTTGTTTATATTTTTCTCTTTCTTTTGTTTTCTCTTTATCTTTGTCTCTTCTTTTCTTGAGTTGCCCCTCCTATGTGTGACAATGTTTTCTCTTTAACATCTCAATTTTCAGAAAATGCATTCGTTGTCAATGAATATTTTCTCGAAATCCACGCAAACTTTTCTTTGGAACCACATTCTCAGCCTGGAACCCTAACGGAACATGTTTCCTTCATCATGGGTTTGTAAATAAAGGACTTGAAGACCTCCGTGCATGGGAGCATATCCTTCCTTTTGAATTCCTTAATGAAATGAACATCTTTCGAAAGGATTCCTTGATGATCTACATCACTCTAAGAAGAAAAGAATATCTACTTTCAAACTTTGTGTCCCTTGAGTGGACCCCTCTTTTTCTTCACAGTGGGTTCCCGAGGGACCCTCCTTTGAAAGCCTTTACCTCGAATGGATTCTTTCGTGTCTATCCTAGGGGCAGCTCAACTAGACTTGTTCCTGTAGACATCCAAATTTGGACACTTAATTTATCCAAATTTATCACTTTTCATCTAAACATCCTCTTATCCGAGTTAATTAAGTAATATTACTATTATTTAATTAATATCTTTAATTCTGCCAAATCCCTAAGGTATTTAATTAATAATTAAATACCTTACCCTCCTTAATCCCCTTTTCATCAAATGAATTAAATAAATATTACATTTATTTAATTCCTCACATGTCATTTTCATCTATTCCTAATCCATCTCTAAATCTCTTCATTAAGGATGTGCACATACCTAATCCTTGATTAGGATGTGTCACATCCTCCAACTTTTGCAAGTTGGATTCTAATCCACATTAACCCCTAATTATCCTCTAATTACTAATTAGTTAAACCTAATTAGTACCTTGGTCAACTCTCCCCATCTCCCAATGAATTTTTAATTCCTTTTTATTCACCCTAGGCTCCTCTCTTCCCCATGTGAATTTTTAATTCACATTTTATTCATTATAGAATCCCCTTTTCCCATGCACCTTCTAGAATTTTTGACTTGTCACATCAAGTCACATGTGACAAACTCCCACCTTTTGGGAACATTGTCTTATCCACCAGATTCTTCCAATCATTGTGAATTTTTAATTCACTTTTATTCACCCAAGATTCTTCCCATCTCCCAATGTACTTGGAAGGTACTTGTCATTCCTCCACCTCATGTACCTTTTTGACACATCACCTACACATCATCCTACATTTATCCACTTCACAATCCACATGTCAAGATGTGAGGGCTTGTGGGTTTTCAACCCACCATAGCCCTTCATCTTGACCTTGTTGGATCAATCTTGACCATTGAATTCTCTAGAGAATTCAAGATCCTCTATAAATCCCCCCTCCTCAAGGGCATTTACAACACTTTTTGATTTGAGCAACTACATGCTGCCTGTTTGCTTTCTCAAAGACTTAGTCATTTTGCAACTACATGCTGCCATTTTTTGCACTCATCTAGCCTACAATTACATCCACTTGCATTCACATCCAAGCACCTAGTAAAATCCTCCATATTAGCCACATCAAAAGCCATCAAGGAGCACACATATCATTCCAATCAAAGGCCAATCAAAGAGACATCAACAGCAAGGAAGGTAAAACCATTTGTCTTGTGCTATCTAGTTTCCTTATTGTTTTGTCACTCTCTTTTGGCTAATCTTGAGGTGTCTTTGGTCTATTATCATTCGTATTTTGAGTTATTTTATGCACTAGAATAGGATAAATTCCAAGGTATCCTCAATCCCTACTCTTCATCTTGACCCCTATCATCTTTCTTCCTAGTCATCCCTTTGATGATTGGGGCATCTTTTCCAATCTAACCATCTCCTTCTGGGTTCTATATTTTATTATTCTTTGAAATGATGCTACTTCGTAACACCATCTCAAAGAGGGGCAAAATGTAGACATCCAAATTTGGACACTTAATTTATCCAAATTTATCACTTTTCATCTAAACATCCTCTTATCCGAGTTAATTAAGTAATATTACTATTATTTAATTAATATCTTTAATTCAAATCCCTAAGGTATTTAATTAATAATTAAATACCTTACCCTCCTTAATCCTTTTTTCATCAAATGAATTAAATAAATATTACATTTATTTAATTCCTCACATGTCATTTTCATCTAATCCTAATCCATCTCTTAATCTCTTCATTAAGGATGTGCACATGCTAATCCTTGATTAGGATGTGTCACATCCTCCAACTTTTGCAAGTTGGCTTCTAATCCACATTAACCCCTAATTATCCTCTAATTACTAATTAGTTAAACCTAACCTTGGTCAACTCTCCCCATCTCCCAAGGAATTTTTAATTCCTTTTTATTCACCCTAGGCTCTCTCTTCCCCATGTGAATTTTTAATTCACTTTTTATTCCTTCCTAGAATCCCCTTTTCCCATGCACCTTCTAGAATATTTGACTTGTCACATCAAGTCACATGTGACAAACTCCCACCTTTTGGGAACATTGTCTTATCCACCAGATTCTTCCAATCATTGTGAAATTTTAATTCACTTTTATTCACCCAAGATTCTTCCCATCTCCCAATGTACTTGGAAGGTACTTGTCCTTCCTCCACCTCATGTACCTTTTTGACACATCACCTACACATCATCCTACCTTTATCCACTTCACAATCCACATGTCAAGATGTGAGGGCTTGTGGGTTTTCAACCCACCATAGCCCTTCATCTTGACCTTGTTGGATCAATCTTGACCATTGAATTCTCTAGAGAATTCAAGATCCTCTATAAATCCCCCCTCTTCAAGGGAATTTACAACACTTTTTTATTTGAGCAACTACATGCTACCCATTTGCTTTCTCAAAGACTTAGTCATTTTGCAACTACATGCTGCCATTTTGTGCACTCATCTAGCCTACAATTACATCCACTTGCATTCACATCCAAGCACATAGTAAAATCCTCCATCTTAGCCACATCAAGAGCCATCAAGGAGCACACATATCATTCCAATCAAAGGCCAATCAAAGAGACATCAACAGCAAGGAAGGTAAAACCATTTGTCTTGTGCTATCTATTTTCCTTATTGTTTTGTCACTCTCTTTTGGCTAATCTTGAGGTGTCCTTGGTCTATTATCATTCGTATTTTGAGTTATTTTATGCACTAGAATAAGATAAATTCCAAGGTATACATTTCTGGCACGCCCGGTGGGACCCACAAACGGGTTCCCATACTTTACGTTTGCTGTTGTTGAAGTTTTTGCAGGAACACGCCGCAGAAGGGCAACTACGCTCCTGTTTTACTGCAGAAGTGCAATTACACCCCTATTTTCACTGCAGAAGGGCGTGTGCGCCCACCTGGGCTGAAATTTCAACTTTTTTTTAACACTTTTCTGCAGAAGGGCATGTGCGCCCACGTAGCTAAAATTTCAACTTTTTTTTTTGACTAACATTTTTTTGCAGAAAGGCGTGTATGCCCACGTGGCTGAAATTTTACTTTTGACTAACATTTTTCTACAGAAAGGCGTGTGCGCCCACGTGGCTGAAATTTCACTTTTGACAAACATTTTTTCTGCAGAAGGGCGTGTGCGCCCACGTGGCTAAAATTTCACTTTTGACTAACATTTTTTCTGCAGAAAGGCGTGTGCACCCACGTGGCTGAAATTTCACTTTTGACTAACATTTTTCTGTAGAAGGGCGTGTGCTCCCACCTGGGCTGAAATTTTAACTTTTTTTTTCTAACACTTTTCTGCAGAAGTGCAATTGTGCCCTCCTGTTTACTGCAGAAGTGCAATTGCGCCCTCCTGCTTACTACATAAGTGCAATTGTGCCCTCCTGTTTACTACAGAAGTGTAATTGTGCCCTCCTGTTTACTGCAGAAGTGCAATTGCGCCCTCCTGCTTACTGCAGAAGTGCAATTGTGCCCTCCTGTTCACTGTAGAAGTGCAACTGCGCCCCTGTTTTGCTACAGAAGGGCGACTGCGCCCCCTGGAAGGTAAAATTATTATCTTGGCTTCGAATTTATTGCTATTTTTCTCATTAATGTTGTTCTTGCAAGGATACATGTGTTTTGTGCTAACCTTTTGCAGCATATTCTTGTGAAGTTGATGGAGAAAGCGGGATAAAATATCTAATATTCGCTTGCAGGGCTATCCATTTGCTTAATCTTCTTTAAAATTATCCTTGCTATTTGCATTAATCTAAGAACATAGCTTATTTAGAAGGAGTAATATTTGTTGCTTGTTGTTCTTGTCTTTTTGTGTTACCCTAAGGGAGTATTAGCTTGTTTCCGCTTTCCCCTTGCACTTCGTGTGAGCCTGGGGAGTAGTTGGAAATGGTTAGTGCTTTCTTCATAGTGGGACCTACTTGAGAATTTCATCACCCCAAGGGACAATTCCAACCACGCGTACCGGCGGGGTATACAAAGGGGGGAGAGCGAAAGCTGTACCCCAATCCAGTCACGTCGTAATTGGCAGAGCGTCGAAGCTAGGGTGATACCTAGATAGACGTGAAGAGTTGGTCTGAGCCCTTCAGTATCTCGCTGGGGTTCCTGACTCACGCTTGTGACGGGCTGGTGTTTACGGTTGTGCCTCACGTACCGAGAGTATATCGAGGACTCCCTAGATACCTTGTGCATCCTAGATTAAGACCACTTTGGCCATACCCTTAACACTAATCATAGGGTTGTATTTGCTTGAGAGTGTTTTCTTGTGAGAAACCAGTGAACTTTTGACAGTTTGGCCTTATCATTATCATTTTAAAGTCCTTGCCATAGCCATTTACATCAAACCAAGCCTCTGATTCACTGCAGAAGTGTAATTACGCCCCTGTTTCACTGTAGAAGTGCAATTACGCCCCTGATTCACTGCAGAAGTGCAATTACGCCCCTGTTTCACTGCAGAAGTGCAATTACGCCCCTGATTCATTGCAGAAGTGTAATTACGCCCCTGTTTTGCTGCAGAAGTGCAATTACGCCCCTGGTTTGCTGCAAAAGGGAAAATATGCCTTCATGAATACCCGAAATCACCCCGTTTGGATCCTTTCAGCCTTTAAACCATTATTTAACCATTCCCAACCATAACCCCATCATCCCAAGCCTTCGTTTTGTCACTTTAAACCTTCAAAAACCTCCATCGGACCCCTTTTAAACTTCCATCTCATTATTCAAAACTTTCGTTCAACCATTCTAAATCCCCATACATTCTCCACATTTATCCTTAATCCCCCAGTCATTCTAATTTCTCCCTAACCCACCAATAATTTCTTACCATTTGTATCTCTAAACACCACCCATAACCAAGCCGTCCTAACCTTGTATTACAAAGCGGTTATCCAAATTGACCATAGTGCTTGAACTTGATTATTAGTCCTTAACTTTGACCCCAATCAATTTGCCTCCATCTTGAGGCAAATTCGGTGGCGTAAGTTATCATTTTCAACCCAATCAATCCATTCCTATCTTAAGGTGGATTCGATGTCGTAATCACCCTCTTAATCAATTAAAGCTCTTGGTTATTAAGGGTAACTTCCTTTGATCAAACTCAAGGTCTCCCTCTCATCTTTTATAATCAAATCCAAATCCAATCAAATCCAATCCCATCAAATCCAATCCAATTCAAATCAAATCCAAATTCATTCAAATCAAATCCAAATTCATTCAAATCCAGTCCAATCCAATCAAATCAAATCCAATCTAATCAAATCAAATCCAATCCAATCAAATCAAATCCAATCTAATCCAATCCAATCCAATCAAATCCAATCAAATCCAATCCAATCAAATCCAATCCAATCAAATCAAATCCAATCTAATCCAATCCAATCCAATCAAATCCAATCCAATCCAATCAAATCCAATCAAATCCAATCAAATCCAATCAAAATCCAATCCAATCAAATCAAATCCAATCTAATCCAATCCAATCCAATCCAATCCAATCCAATCAAATCTAATCCAATCAAATCAAATCAAATCCAATCCAATCAAGTCCAATCCAAATCCAATCCAAATCCAATCCTATCCAATCCGATCTATTCAATCAAATCTGATCCAATCAACCTTATCCAATCCAATCCAATCCAATCACCTCGACCCAATCAATCTACTTCCATCTTGAAGTAGATTCGGTGTCGCAATCATCCTTTGATAATCAAATCTTATCGTCATAATCAATCCCATCGCATCATCCAACCATCCTAATCTGAGCTTTAGTCCAATCCTGATTTGAGCTCTACGCAAATCCCGATTTGAGCTTTAATTCGTTCCCATCCAAATTATTTTCATCCATCCTTTTTATCCTTTCACCATCATGAATCCTTATCCTCCATCAATAGTGGTCAAGGGAAACCCTAAGTACATTGACAACGATAACGAAAGTCTTGTCGATCAAGAGGTATACGACATAGATCCCCTTGACACTATCATTGCTAGTAAGCTTTCTCCACCCACTTTCCAAAATCCAATCACCCCCTCGAGTTATCCCGTTATGTCTTCGTCTATGCCTAATCATGTTGCTTCTGCTACTTTTGACAAGGGATATCCATCATATCCATCATACCCTTCATCTACATCATCCTCTTATCCAACACCCGCATCCTCTTATCCTAGTCTACCATCTGAATACCCCTATCCTAATCCCCCATCCACATCCTCCTATCTAAATCCTTCATCCGCATATACCAACTACCCTAATCTTCCATGCCAATCTACTCACTCTAATCCTACATTCGTACCTTCCTATCATAATCCTACATCCACATGTCCTCATCCTAATCCACCATCCCAATACCCTTATTATAATTCATCCCCCACATCCTCTTGTCCCACTACACCACCTATATCCTCTTGTCCTAATCCACAATCCATGTTCCCCTATTTTAATTCACCACTCCAATATCCTTACCTTAACTATCCATCCAATCCTAGTCCTCCATCTACTCCTGGTCCTCCATCCAATCCTAATCCCCCATCTACTCATGGTCCTACATTCAACCCCATTCCTCCATCTAACCCTAGTCCACCAATCCATAATCCCTCATCCATTTCTACCACCCTAGCCAAGCCACTATCAAAAGTTCTCCAAGGACTTATAACAAAGGAAACATCCCCCATTCCACACATTGCAGTCGTGGAAACATGCCATCCCAACCCATCATCCATGGTCGTTAGTGACGAGACCCTTCTCCACTCAACACCTATCACTGATGAAACCATCACATCCTCTGAATCTACTGAGTCCCCATCTTCTACCATCACACCCTTTGAATCCACCAAGCCCCCATCTCCTACCATCACATCATATGAATCCACTGGGCCCCCATCTCCTACCATCACACCCTTTGAATCCACCGAGCCCCCATCTCCTACCATCACATCATCTGACTCCACTGAGTCCCCATCTCCTACCATCACATCCTCTGAATCTACAGAGTCCCCATCTCCTACCATCACATCTACCAAATCCATTGAACACCCACCCCCTACTCCGAGAGCCGCCGAACCTATCGACGATACCCTAATCCAATCAACTTCTTCCACTCCTAGTGTCACTAAAATCCATTCCCATGAATGTTTTGAATCCTCCATCCCTCCATCTTCCCCACTTGAAGATTCCCCCCATGCCTCCATTATCATGCCTCCCGCACATGAGTCATGCCAAGAGCCTAATCCAGAGCATGTCAACATATCCCCTCCAAATCAAGATCCTACCATCTCATCTAGTCCACCTCAAGATCATAGTCCCCCATCCGTTCCATCCCATGATCCCCTTGTCATTCAATCTTCCACCACTCCATCTCCATCTCCATCGCATGAGCCCACTACCACAAACCCAGATCCTATCATATCCCCTAATCCCTCTCCTGATATCACCCATCCACATGCTGCTATCCCACCATCTCCCTCTCATGATCCCCCATCATCGCCTAAAACTGCTATACCTACACCGCTTGCATATCCCCTTGGTACTCTCACATTCTTCCATGGTGGCCTCCTCACAGAAGAAAAGCATAGTGTATTTACCACCCATCATCCTCCACCCAATAATGGACTCGCATCATGTTTTCAGAATAACACAAATCATGTCCTAGATCGAATGCTCAAGAAAATGAACTATCAAGGAAAAGGTCTAGGCCTTCGTGAGCAAGGTATTTTAGAGCCCATCCAAATCAAAGAACAAGTTTGCATGCAAGGTCTTGGACCTATTTCCCAAGACTCACAATTTAAAGATGTTGGTACCACCTCTAGACATCCTCAACGAGCCTTTTCCAAAAGAAATGTCAGCTCTTCCCATCGCCCCACTAGATCATATGTTGCCATCCCTCCTCCTCTATCGTATCGCCTCAAAACCACCGTCCATATTCCTCCTTCATCTGCTCCATCCATTTTGGGTCCTTACATCCCTCCATCTACCATCTTCAATCCTCCATCTACCATGCCCATGTTTCCCCCAGGTCCAACGTCTATTTTGGGCCCCTCTATCCCAAAATCACCTCCTCCATCTCGTTCTATCCATCCTTTCATCCATTCATCACCCATCCACCTCATCCCTCATAGAAATCCTAATCAGGATCAACAAAGGCACATACCTAAACATCTTCCATCTACACATAATCCCCATACTCCTACCTCCATCACTCCACATCATCCATCTCCTCACACCCATCCCATTGCTACTAAAAGCACTTTGGTTGTTAAAAAAAAGATGCATAAATCCAAACATCCACATGAATCTAAGGCTCCCCATGTCCCCTCCAAAAGACATGGTGAAGAGAAGAAAAATTTAAATCTAAATCAAATCCATAGGCCACAAAGACCCACCAAAGCAAAGATCAAAACCATGTGGATCCCAAAGAAAAAAGATGCAATGCCATCACATGAAAAATCTGTTAGAACATCCAAAGTCGCTAATCTAAAAGCTAGTCATACACCCCTTTCATCTCCTAAGTCTGTTTTGGGTCCTTATGTCCCGAAAGTCACCATTCCATCTCCTCCATTATCCCCACATTCTCCATCCCTTAATCCTATTATCTTTTCACATCCATCACCACATGTGCCAATGTTGGTCCTGAACACATCTCCCCATCACATGTCCACCCCATCATTCTATCCATACCCTCTCCAGCATCCCATCCATTATCCCATGTATCAACCCCATCAAATCCCTCTAATTTATCCTCATGCATAAGGTTGTACCAACATCCAACAGTCAGTTCGAACATGGGCTCTTACTACCTCATATAGAACTTGATGCTTGAGTCCTTCATCCATATCCTTATCATGTATCTTCCAAATTCCCTTATCCACATTCCCATCTCTATCCATTTTCATCCCCCTACTATCCAAAGACTCGAAAAATTGAAAAAACATCAAAAAATAAATAGTAAAGAGAAATAATTCGTCCAATGGTGAAAACTTGGCAAACAAGCACCTTGGATAAGTACCATGATGAAAACCTGGCAAACAGGCATCATGCGTAAATCCCCATCTACACTTGGGGGCAACTTCCTGATATGCATTCCCACTATGCTTCCTGCTATGCTTCCCGCTATGCACCCATCTTCCTGTTATCCGTCCTCTTCATAAAACCCCTCCATCCCACCTATCTTCTGCATCCTACCATCATATCTCATTTATCTCCTATCCCTCCATCCTTCTTGTGATCTTGATCAAAACAGGGGCACCTATCTATACATGCTTTGGCCACCTCTTGGTATACATTTCCTTCATCCATGCTCTGTTGTGTTCCTTGGTCACCCATCCTATCCTCATCTAGTTATCTCCTTTATCTTCCCATCCACTTGTCTTCCATCCCTCATGCCTCCTCATATATGACATATCTAGAGTAGGGGCATCTACTTCCTTTGTGACATAGTCCTTGGAGACATCATCTATCACAACACCCCTTCATCTCCCTATCCATCTATCATAGCATCCCTCCCATCTCCCCATCCTTATCTTCATATCCATCTCATCCTAGCATCCCTTTCATCTCCCAATCCTTCTATCCCTATCCATCTATCCCAGTATCCCTTCCATCTCCCCATTCGTATCTTCGTATCCATCTATCCT